>JACDJE010000334.1:3136-45309 GCA_016647715.1 Pavo muticus
TGTCACGGCGGCCCGCTCTGCCCACCCGCGGCCCTCACTCCGCGCCCACCCGCGGGCCTTGGCAGCCCGCACCGCCGCCGCCCGGCCTGCCCGTGCCCCGCGCCTTCACGGCCGCCCCCGTTGGCTGCGGGCAGCGCCGTCAGCGGGACGCGGGGCTGTGCTGCGCTGCAGCGCTTCGTGCCGCTCCCGGAGGCCCCGCAGCGATCGGTGCGGGATGCCCGGCCCTGCGAGGTGACAGTGCGGGATACAGCGGGACGGAGCCGGGAGAGGCATCGCTCCGACACGCAGCTCTGCTCTGTGACCCCGCGGCGGGACATCCCTCACTGCTGCCACGGGAAACGTCGGTCCTCCTCCACAGCCGCTCGGAATCCGCTGCTGGAGGGGAGAGCTCGGGGTCGGGCAGGGCTGGGGGTCAGGGAGGGGTCGGGCTGGGGGTCAGGCAGAGTTCAGGTTGAGGGCCGGGCAGGGTTTGTGCTGAAGGTCATGCAGGGCTGGCGGTCAGGCAGGGTTTGTGCTGGGGGTCAGGCAGGGTTGGGGTTGGGATCCAGGCAGGGTTTGGCTTTTCATGCACATCACGATGTTTAAAAATAACCACGCTGCCGGGCTGGCTGCTGCCACACGGCACTCAGGTTTAATCCCTGCGCTCTTTGAAGCCGCTGCATGGAACTGCGGCCTCGATTACAGGAGCCGGTCGGTGGGCTGTGCTCAGATGTGCTGCGTAGCATCAGCTGTGGCCATCGCAGGGCCTGCAGGCGGCTGCCAGCCCAGCGCTCCCAGTGGGTACCGCAGAGACCCAGCGCAGGGGCCCGGCTTTGATTTTTGCCTCCTTTTCTGTTGACTGTTGTTGTTTATAGCGAGCAGCGGGCGCTGAGTGGCTGCGAGCAGCCATGTGGCAGCTCCTCCTCGGCAGCAGCGGGAAGCCGCTCCCCCACCGCTCCATGGCCACGCTGCTGGCACGGCCGCAGCCTCTTCTCTGTCAGATGCTGCTCGCAGACCTTCGTTGCTGTTGGGTAAACTGGGTGACGGGCTAATTAAAAGAGGGCAAATGAGCATGAGTGGCACCCGCTGCAAGCCGTGGAGCCGTGCTGGAGCCCAGCCAGCCTCTCCAAGCTGCCTTCCTGCAGTGCCGTTGGGGTAGCGTTGACCTCTGAGTCACTGGCCCAGGAACTCGACGAGTTCTGCAGCATGGCTGGTGTCTGTAACTGAGAGATGCTGCTGGGGTGCAGAGCGCCGATGTTATCCATCAGCTGGCTGCTGTCAGGGCTCGTGTCCTGCCTTACGTTTAGTTTACAAGGATCTGTAAGGCTCGATGTCAGTGCTGGGGCACGGCGTGTCCAGAGAGCAGCTGGGGCAGCCGCTTGGCTCCTGGGTGAGCCCGGGTGCACACAGCCCTTCTGCTTCACGTTTCTTCTTCCACACATCTGCTGCTGCCCAGGCGCAGCGCTCAGCCATCCCTGCTGCTGCATTCCTCGGGGCTGCACCTGACCCTGCGTATGCTTTGAGCCCGTTCCTTTCTGTCACACACTCTTGCTCTCTCCATCTCCACAGCTGAATTTAACCTCTTCAAAGGCTTCTTTCTCACATCCCAAGCTGTGTTGCTGTCCTCGTTTCATACAGGCTTGTTTTCTACCCAGCAGATCTCTGCCCTTCTCTGCACGCCGCTGCTGACCCTCGCTGTGCTCGGGCTGGGCACAGCAGCACTGCACTGCATGGGGCTCAGTGACCCCGTTCTCAGTAGGTCTGAGTGCTGCTATGGGACAGAGGAGTGCAGCCCTGGTGTTTGTTTGCATATGGAGCGGTGGGTTTGTGGGAGGGAGCTGGCAGCACCGTGAGCCCCAGTGTGCTCCGTCTGGAGGAGCTGCTGGCAGCACTCAGTGCTGGGTTCCCACGCGTTCTGTTTGCAGTGGGGCTCTGATCACTTTCCTGCCTTCTGCTTGCTGCAGGAGTTCAGCTTGCGATGAGACAAGCGGGCTTGGAGTCGCAAGTTGCACATTTATGTTTACAAACTGTCCTGATACGATGGCCATGAGAGATGGAGCAAGGTGTGCTGGGGTGGAGCAGCAGCTCCAGATCCTCCTGCAGGGTTGGCAGCTCCTCTGTAAGGGAGGAACATCCAAAAGGAAAACCATCCCCAGCAGCAGGCAGCGGGGCTGTCTGTACTTCTGTCCCCAGTTCTGGACTGGGCTGGGGCTCCCAGCAGTGAGGTCTCACTGGGCTGAAGGAGAGCTTGAGGGACTCGCTCAGTGGGCAGCATTGGCAGTAGGGGACGGTAGGACTGGATGACCTTGGAGGTCTTTTCCAGCCTTGGTGATTCGGTGATGCTGTGCCTTCAGGGAGGGGCTGCAGTTGCTGCTGTGCTCCAGCCCTGCCCCGTTGCTGGGGGTTACGGTGATGGCTTTGTGGTTGGGCTCGTGTTCCTGCACTCTGGGATCTCCCTGCCCGCTGTGCTGCTGGCACAGCTTTGGCACACTGCTGGCCACGTGTGCTCAGTGCAGCCCATGAGCCTCACCGCCCTGCGGCCGCTCCGGCGTTTCATACTGCTGTCAGCTGGGAGTCTGCGAGTGCTGCTGAGCTCTGCTGGCGTTACAGGCCATGCGAGTGCCCGGCACAGAGTTCAATGGCTGGCAGCCAGGCTTGGTGAGAGCACGTCTCAGTGAGCTGCTTGGCAGGCTCTGAGCACACCTCCATCACTGCAGGATGGCCTGCTGCTTGCTTGGTGTGAAGTCTTGCACCTAGGGAGGAATAATTGCATGCAGCGGTACAGGTTGGGGGATGAGCTGCTGGAGAGGAGCTCTGCAGAGAGGGACCTGGGGGTCCTGCTGGACAACGGGTTGGCCATGAGCCAGCAGTGTGCCCTCGTGGCCAAAAAGCCAGTGGCATTCTGGGCTGCATTAAAAAGAGCGTGGCCAGCAGGTCGAGGGAGGTGATCCTCCCCCTCTACTCTGCCCTGGAAAGGCTGTGTCCAGTTCTGGG
Organism: Pavo muticus; assembly: GCA_016647715.1. NCBI lineage: Eukaryota > Metazoa > Chordata > Aves > Galliformes > Phasianidae > Pavo > Pavo muticus. The sequence continues at coordinate 6,110 of JACDJE010000334.1, forward strand.
CTCCCCAGTACAGAGAAGACAGGGATCTCTTGGAAAGAGTCCAGCAGAGGGCCACAAAGATGGTGAAGGGCCTGGAGCATCTCCCCTATGGAGAAAGGCTAAGTGAACTGGGTCTGTTTAGCCTTGAGAATAGAAGGCTGAGAGGGGACCTGATCCAGGTCTATAAATATCTAAGGTGTGGGGGGCAAAGTGGCGAGGCCAGACTCTTTTCAGCAGTGTATGGAGACAGGACAAGGGGAAACGGCCAGAAACTGGAGCACAGGAAGTTCCGCACCAATGTGTGCAAGAACTTCTTTACAGTGAGGTGACGGAGCACCTCAGGCTGCACAGGGAGGCTGTGGATTCTCCTGCTCTGGAGATATTCAGGGGCCGCCTGGACGCCCACCTGTGCGACCTGGTGTAGGAGCCTGCTTGGGCAGGGGGTTGGACTCGCTGATCTCTGGAGGTCCCTTCAACCCCTACGATTCTGTGATGCTGTGAGTTGTGTCTGTATGGGTGTCTGCAGTCCCAGCACTGTGCGCAGGATGGTGGAAGGCCTGGCGGTGCGCTGCGTGCTCTGCGCACCGGGCAGCACTGCTGTGGGTTGTGTGAGCGGGAGCGGCCGGCTCTGCTCCGTGCCGAGCTGCCTGCTTGTCCTCTGGGGCTGACGTCGCTGTGCTCTGCCACATCGTCCTTCCCCGCTGCTTGGGAGTGCACGGAAGTTCTGCTGAGCACTTGCTGGATTGCTCCGTTGGCAGCGCTGGGGGATTTCAGCTCCTTCAGCCGCAGCCGAGCCCGGAGTTCTGCACAGGATAAAAATAGCAGGCAGTAATTAATGCACGTCCTCGGCGAGCCCGGCTCTGCTGCTCTCTCCTGACATGTTGCACTGCTGCAATTTCCTCTCCTCCTCCGAAGGAAGAGATGAATTAATCCGTGCACGGGTGGGAAGGAAAACGAGGAGGCCGGGAGCGGGACGGGAGCGGGGCTGTGCTGTGGGGTGGGAGCAGGGCTGTGCAGTGGGATGGGAGCAGGGCTGTGCTGTGGGATGGGAGCAGAGCTGTGCTGTGGGATGGGAGCAGGGCTGTGCAGTGGGATGGGAGCGGGGCTGTGCAGTGGGATGGGAGCAGAGCTGTGCTGTGGGATGGGAGCAGAGCTGTGCTGTGGGATGGGAGCAGAGCTGTGCAGTGGGATGGGAGCAGGGCTGTGCAGTGGGATGGGAGCAGGGCTGTGCTGTGGGATGGGAGCAGGGCTGTGCTGTGGGATGGGAGCAGGGCTGTGCAGTGGGATGGGAGCAGGGCTGTGCAGTGGGATGGGAGCAGGGCTGTGCTGTGGGATGGGAGCAGGGCTGTGCAGTGGGATGGGAGCAGGGCTGTGCAGTGGGATGGGAGCAGGGCTGTGCTGTGGGATGGGAGCAGGGCTGTGCAGTGGGATGGGAGCAGGGCTGTGCAGTGGGATGGGAGCAGGGCTGTGCTGTGGGATGGGAGCAGGGCTGTGCAGTGGGATGGGAGCAGGGCTGTGCAGTGGGATGGGAGCAGGGCTGTGCTGTGGGATGGGAGCAGGGCTGTGCAGTGGGATGGGAGCAGGGCTGTGCAGTGGGATGGGAGCAGGGCTGTGCTGTGGGATGGGAGCAGGGCTGTGCAGTGGGATGGGAGCAGGGCTGTGCAGTGGGATGGGAGCAGGGCTGTGCTGTGGGATGGGAGCAGGGCTGTGCAGTGGGATGGGAGCAGGGCTGTGCAGTGGGATGGGAGCAGGGCTGTGCTGTGGGATGGGAGCAGGGCTGTGCAGTGGGATGGGAGCAGGGCTGTGCAGTGGGATGGGAGCAGGGCTGTGCTGTGGGATGGGAGCAGGGCTGTGCAGTGGGATGGGAGCGGGGCTGTGCTGTGGGATGGGAGCGGGGCTGTGCAGTGGGACGGGAGCAGAGCTGTGCAGTGGGATGGGAGCAGAGCTGTGCAGTGGGATGGGAGCAGAGCTGTGCAGTGGGATGGGAGGAGGCTCTCCCTGAAGTTCAGGTACACTTGTTTCATTAATTACTGCTACTGACCTCTCGTGCACTTATCCACCTGATGCTTTCTTCCCATATCTCCCATCCCATAGAGAGCTTTGTTTTTAACCAGGAGATGCCCCAGCAGAGAGTGAGGCTGATGAAGCAGGTTCTCTCCCCAGGCTGTCTCAGGGCTGGGATGCTCACTGCTCGTGGTCACCTCATCAGCACACCTCTGTTTTGTACCGTGTTTCCCATTCCTGAACAGCCTGGCGTTTGTCAGCCCGCCTCTCACGTGGCAGAGAGATGAAATTCATCCCAGAGAGAGGGAAGAGATGTTGAGAATGGCATAGAATCCTTCTGGTAGAAGAGAAGTCGTGCTTTGCGGCCGTCCCACCCCCCAGGGATTGCTGCCCCAGATGGAGAGCTGCCTTTGGCTGACGACGCTTCCTTGGCAGATCCTGGCGTGATCCCTGTGGGCCCCGGGGGGGCAGCGAGGAGAGGCAGCTGCGCTGTGCCGGGCTGCGCTCCCGTCGTGCTATCCCTTATTTTTATGCCTCTCCTGAGCTCTCCTTTTTATTACTAATCAGACTCAGGCTTTTAAATCCTTCTTTGTCTGATAGTTTCATTGTATGAAAGCTGAACTCGTCCGTGTCAGCTCCGTTGATGTGGCTGTGCCCGTAGCAGAGGTGTGTGCCAGGCATGGCCCCGTGCGCTCTGAGCTGAGCTTACAGCACGCCGTGCTCTGCACTGCTGTGCCAGGGGGGATGTTTGTTGCAGCTGGCTTTAAATTTAGGCTTGGGGTGTTTACAGTGAATTAAATATGAACATAAATAATGCAGCTGGTAACGTAGCTGCTCTGCAATTAAATGCAGACGCTCTCATTTTGTCTCCGTGCTTCCAGGTTTAGATGCGCTGCGGCATCCGTCCCGACTTTGCTTCTGGTAGGAGCTGGGGGGTGGAGAGCTGCTGGCAGCACAGGGGTCTCGGTGGGAGGGGCTTTTCGGAGCTGTGGATGAGGCACTCAGTGTGCCACAGCAGCAGCGGTTGGATGGGGCAGCATCCCATTGCAGCAGGTTGGTGCATCTGGAGCTTCTGGGGCAGATCCCATCACAGCAGGTCTGTCCTTGGTCTGTCCTTGGTCTGTCCTTGCTGCTGGGTGACACTGGGGCTGTGGAGTGCCCTGCCCTGCCCTGATCACTGCCTTCAGCTGGAAGCAGACAGAGATAGCCAGGAAAAGAAGCATTACGAGTTGTAGATGTAGGTGTGTAGAGGTAGATGGCTTCTGGGTATGGAAAGGAAAGGAAGCTTTGCCCTTCTCGTAAGCACGCACAGCCACTCCACTTAGGAGATGAGCAGTAAGGGACTGCCACGTACCTTCTGATTCAGAGCTACAAGCAGCTGTTGCTGCCTTTTCCCCGTGGTCTTATTCCAGCACGTCACTCAGCACCCAGGCAGCGCTCACTGGTGGCCGCACTGCGGTGGGAAGTGGGGCTCTGCCTTCCCCTCCAGCTGCACCCCAGGGCCACACTGGAGCTGCACCCCACGGAGCGGAGCACTGAGCGTGGCGTCCCACTGCTGCTCCTCTTGTGCCCGCCGGGGAAGGGCTGCTGCTCTGGGGCTGAGCGATGGGTCTGTGTTCATCAGCAGGCGTTTGTGCAACGTGGGCTGAAAGCATCGCTGTTCTCCCAGTGGTGCCATCAGTTAGCACTGCAGATGTTCACATGCTGCACAGCTGGGGGGTTTTCTCATGGCTCTTTCTTTTGTCCTAGGCGAATTCAGTTACGTCGAGGCGAGTCGCTCCCACGATAAGGACGGCAGCGCTGATAGAATGCGGAAACCAGGGCCCCAGAAAGGTGAGCAGTGCTGGGCTGCACAGGGCTGAGCAGGGCCACAGCTGGGGGGGCACGGGGGCAGAGCAGAGCAGAGTGGAACAGGAGCGTGCATGGACCACTGCCAAGGTGTCCTGGCTGGTGCTGGGTCCCCAGGATGGTGCACAACCCCTCCTGCACACCCAGCTAGCCCTGCTGAGCTGTAGCTCCGTGCAGCAGTGTGTGTACAGTGCCATGGCCGTGTGCAGCAGTGTGTGTACAGTGCCATGGCTGTGTGCAGCAGTGTGTGTACAGTGCCATGGCTGTGTGCAGCAGTGTGTGTACAGTGCCATGGCTGTGTGCAGCAGTGCTGGTGCCATGGCTGTGTGCACGTCGTGCCATGGCTGTGTGCAGCTGTGTGCATGCTGTGCCATAAGTGTGCATGTCGTGCCATGGCCGTGTTCAGCTGTATGCATGCCATGCCATGGCTGTGTGCACGTCGTGCCATGGCTGTGTGCAGCTGTGTGCATGCTGTGCCATAACAGTGTGTACAGTGCCATGGCTGTGCGCATGCTGTGCCATAACAGTGTGCACATCGTGCCTTGGCTGTGTGCAGCTGTGTGCATGCTGTGCCATGGCTGTGTGCAGCAGCAGCAGCAGCAGAGCTGTGCCCACGCCATCTGCTTGTGCTCCCAGCATGCACACACTGCTGCTCCTCCAGCACAGACGTGCCCCTCTGACAAGGCGTGCAGCTGTGGAGCTGCCTGCCCTGTGTGGCTGCAGCCGTACAGTGCTGGCTGCTGCTGGCCCTGCTGCAGAGACAGGTTGCAGGGCTGTGCCATGCAGGCTGCCTGCAGCTGAGCATGCTGACCTCGGGCTTTGCAGACCCCATTGATTTCCTTCACTGGTGCTCCATGCACGTGCGTGGCCGGCAGGGAGCTCATCTCAGCACTTTGTGCATGGGGGAAGGGAGCAGCAGAGCCGGGCGCATCCTCCACAGCCCTTTGTTCACAGCTGTGCACACACACGGGGCTCGTGGCAGGAGATTGCTACTCTCAGTTTATCTCCTTCCTTTATTTTTCTTAAGCATCCCCTTGGCTTCTCTTACAGCGGTGTTATCCTCTTCCCAGCACTGCTTGTGCTTTAGTGAAGCATGAGCTGCAGGGCTGGCTGCAGGAGGGCAGGATGGGGCTGGCTGCAGGGCTGGCTGCAGGGCTGGCTGCAGGAGAGCAGGATGGGGCTGGCTGCAGGGCTGGCTGCAGGAGGGCAGGATGGGGCTGGCTGCAGGGTGAGGGCAGCAGGACGACGTTCTCCTTTTCCTTTTTAAAAATAGTCATCTTTTGGACACGTGAAGATGGATTTGCCAACAGCAGCAGTGCTTTTTCTGTAGTGAGCTGTACCCCCAGTGCACTGCAGCTCTTACCAGGGCTGTCACTGCATGCGGGGGGTGGGGATAGCTGTGATAGCTGTGCCCCTCACTGACACAAGTGCTTTGTTTCTTGTCATAGCCATAGACTGGAAGGATGGTAAGAAGCACAAGTACGGCCGCCCGCCAGAGTCCCCCTCCCAGTACCAAGGTAAGAGCACATGTCCCTTCCTTTCCCTTCCTTCTGTTCCTTGGAGCATCATTTCAGGGGGTTGATGTCCCCTCGGGGGCTGAAATGAACCAATGGAGCCCAAAGCAGGGGAAATTTCATTTACATTCTGAGCTTCGGATTGATGTTAAATGCAGCAGGATGAGAACATGGGCACGGGGGTGCAGAGCTGCACCGCTCACAGCTGCTGCAGTTGGACCCTAGGGTGCAGGAGTGCTTTGCTTGTAGGAGATACTGGTACAGGTGAAGACATCAGAGCACAAAGCTGACGCTCTGCCTGTGAGCACTGCCTGTCTGTATCATACTTGGTCTGCTTAGAAGTGCTCCAGGATCAATCTGTGCTCCAGGATCAATCTCTGCTCTGCTGAGCATCCAGACACCGTTTGTGGAGGCACATGGCTGCCTCTGAAACTGACACTGCGCCGTGCCGGATCGCGCTGAGCAGTGCCTGACAAACAGCTCTTAAGGGACAGCTGTTGGGAGGGCTCCGTGCAATCCCATCTGTGCTGGGCCGGGGCAGCTGTTCCAAGGGCCGCAGGGCAGTGCTGGGCTCCGTTCTCCCCATCGCTGCAGCAGTAAGTTTTGTGTGGCCATAAATGCCAGAGGGCTGCAGTGAGGGCACAGCCTGCAAGAAGCTCCTGTGACAGGAGCGCAGCACTGCCCGCACCGGCGCTCGGCCTTCCTTCTTCCCGGCTCCTGTTTGAACTCTCTGTTTTCTCCCCTCAGGTCACTTTACCTGGGAGAAATACCTGAAGGAGACATGTGCTGTCCCAGCGCCCGCCCATTGCTTCAAGCAGGTGAGGGGCTGAGTGAGAACGGGAAACCTGAGGGAGACGGTCTGCAGCCCGGGAGTGCTGTGCCAGGGGTGGGCCCCTTTGTGGCACGGGGGATGCTTCAGGGTATCAGAGGCTTAACAGAAATCAGCATGTGCTGAAGCGAAGGCGAACATACAGCTTTAGGTGCTGCAAATGCTAGCACAGCACCGAAGGGCCGGATGGCAGAGAGCTGCAGGGTGCTCGCAGGGCTGCGGTGCTCGCGGTGCGGGATGTGCTGGCTCTAACGGTGCCCTCCTCCCCTCGGCAGTCCTACACTCCTCCTGCCAACGAGTTCAAGATCAACATGAAGCTGGAAGCGCAGGACCCGCGGAACACCACATCCACCTGCATCGCCACGGTGGTGGGGCTGACGGGCGCCCGCCTCCGCCTGCGCCTCGACGGCAGCGACAACAAGAACGACTTCTGGAGGCTGGTGGACTCAGCTGAGATCCAGCCCATCGGGAACTGAGAGAAGAACGGAGGGATGCTGCAGCCTCCTCTGGGTGAGCTGAGCTTCAGCGAGCGCCCGTGGGGAGAAGCAGGATTGGGTTTCTGTCCGTGGGACGAAGCCCCCGCGCTGCCCATCGCTACCGCATGCCCGCAGCTCTGAGCCCTGTGCAGGCTGTGCTGCGGGTGGAGCTGCTTTGGGGTGGAGGTGCAGGAGCTGCTGGTGCACAGATGAGCAGCTCGCAGTCTTGCAGCTCAGGCGCAGGCTCAGCACATGCGGGCCGTGCTCGTGCTGCTTCCTGAAGCTTCCTGTGTGCCTCAGAGGAGAACTGTGCTCTCAGCTGCTGGTTTGGAAAGGTCCCAGGGCCGCTCATGACTCCCAGAGGGCACAGAAGCAGAGGAACTGCAGAGCCAGGCAGTGCTGGAGGCAGAGCAGCTTTGATGGCCTTGCCTGGTGTTGTCTGTACGCGACCAAGACAAGTCCAGGTTCCCCCTCCTTGGGCAGCACCGCAGGGCCGTGCTGGTGGCAGTGCTGCAGCCTGGCTGCAGAGCCCTGCTGTGCCCACAGCACATCCCCAGTGCTCCCCTTCCAAGCAGAGCTCTGCACTGGCATCCATAGGGGTGCTGTGCTGGGGAGCTTGAAATCCTCATGCACAGCATAGCCAGGAGAGCTGTTAGGGCTCAGGCACCCACACCATCACTGCTGGCCCTGCCGCTCATTGCAAGAGCATTTCCAGTTTCATTTTTGTGCCCGAGTGGCTCAGCAGCTGCAGTGGGTTGGCTGGGGTCTGTCTGATGGGAGAACGATGGCTGGAAGGGCTTCCAGTGATTTAAGTGCTGTGTAGAATGAAGGGGTGCTTGCAACATTCCATCTCTTGGTTAATTTAATCATCTGCAGCTTGATGAATAACCGGGATAGCTGCTCTCTGATGCCAGCCCCACCTCCACTTACACACACATTTTCTGATGCTGGCCCAACAGCGGGCTGATTTCCCATTTCTCCTAAGGAAGCACAAAGATGAACGTGCTTCTAACCATGGTCTGGTCTGGCCTGGTGGTTGGCAACTCTGCACATAGCAGGGGGGTTGAAACTGGATGATGTTTGAGGTCCTTTTCAACCCAGGCCATTCTGTGCTTCTTTTGCATTCTGCTGCCACTCGTCGTTGCAGTGTCTCCTTAAAACCCTCTCAGGGTCCCCAGATAAAATCAAGCTGATCTGTAGCCATGGAAGAAACCTGCAGAGGAAAACCTTGAGTTAGAGGGATTGGGCTTTCTGGTTTCCCTGGAGCATCGATTGTGAGCTGTGCTGGAAGCACAGCAGCCCCAGGTGCACATCTGGCCCACCTGCCCTGCAGTGTGGTGTGCATGTCGCTCACAGCACACCTTCCCCTTCGTGTTTGCTGTGGCTGGAGCCTGCTGTGAGCCTTAAAGCTGCCGTGCTCTGTGTTGCCTTCACATGTGCTGTTGTGTGCTTGCAGCCCTGGCCCAGGTGGAGCTCAGAGCTCCAGCGCAGCCAGCCATGCTCCTGCTCAGTTCCTGCTCTGCCTGCTTTGAGTTTTGCCAGCAGATGGCAATAAGAGTGATCGAGCTGCAGAGTGAAAGTCGTTTCTGACCGTGCCAAAGGAGGTCAGTGTGCTGTGCCCAGCTCTGTGCTGTGCCCCCCGCTGCTCCCGACAGGAGTGATGCTCTTGTGCCCAGCAGAAGCACGGGGAGCACTCGGCAGAGCACTGTTCTTCCTGCCTGCAGGGTGTGTGAGCCTGCAGCTCATGGCGTGGCATTCCTGCACTCCTCGTAGCACTGCCTGTGTGCACACCTGCACCGTTGCTCCCTTTCCGTGCACACTTGGTGTAAGAGGTCCCGTTGGTTTGGCCGTGAGGTTTGTGGCAGCTGCTGTGCATCCCACGGGGGTGGCAGAGGGCCTGGGGGTGTGCCAGGAGCTGCGTGCTTCGCAGCAATGGGCTGCGTGGCATCGGGAGGCTGTTGTGCTCACACTGCAGGTCTGCGTTGGCTTCAGGGGGGATGCTGTGTGCAGGGGCTCCTTTGTGCCAGATCCTGCTGTGCTTCTCGTGGTTCATTTCTGCTTTCTCTTTGATCGGAATTTCCTTTTTTTCTGTTTCTTTTTTGTGCGTGTGCCCTTTCAAACAACAGAACACGTTGGGCTCTGGCAGCTCTGGGCTGATTGCCCTCAGCCTTCCTGGGGTGCTCCAGCAGTGAGGGGTGCAGGAGGAGTAGAGCTGAGCGCCAGGCACAGCCGCAGTGCACCCACACTCACATCTCAGGGATTTGCAGTTCCCTTCTCCCCGATTTCTCCCCCTTCTCCCCGATTTCTCCCCCCTCTGTCAGAGCAGCTGTTTGTGGCTGCAGCCCAGGATCTCAGTCTGACAGTGCCCATCTCTGCTCCCTCCCCCAGGCTTCCGGCTGAACGCCTCCTCCTGGCCCATGTTCCTCCTGAAGACTCTGAATGGAGCAGAGATGGCTCCCATCCGGATTTTTCACAAGGTACTTGGCTGTTTGGGAGCACATCCCCCTCCTGCATAGGAGATGAGCACACTGCCGGCTCTGCCATGTGCTGCTCCCCCTGGCAGCTCCATGCTGCTGCTGCTGCTGGCTCAGGGTAGGGCTCGGTGCTCACACAGCGCCGTGTGGGCTGTGCCCAGCAGCCAGGGGATGCTAGGCAGCTCACAGGGCTCACACCCACCCCATCTGCTCCATCTGCTCATGGAGGTGAGTGGCAATGGAGGGGCAGCCCTGCTCCAGGCGGGCACCGCCGCCCTCTGAGCTCGTTTTCCTTTTCTCATAGGAACCACCATCTCCATCCCAAAACTTCTTCAAGACAGGTATGAAGCTGGAGGCGGTGGACAGGAAGAACCCTCACTTCATCTGCCCGGCCACCATTGGGGAGGTGAGAGGTTCTGAGGTCCTCATAACATTTGATGGCTGGAGAGGTGCCTTCGATTACTGGTGCCGATATGATTCCCGGGACATCTTTCCCGTAGGCTGGTGCTCGCTGACTGGAGATAATCTGCAGCCCCCTGGAACAAAAGGTAAGGCTGCCTCATTGCCTGGCACTCTTGCACTTGAGGATACAATAAGGGAACCACGAGCATTACCGATCTTAACGCCGTGGGGCTGCTCCTGTTTGCACTCCTGGTGGTTATCCCGGCATGCCCTGTGCTGTAGTCTCCTCTGTGAACGTGGAAAAGCACAGGCATGGGCAGGAGCAAAACGTGAACGCTGTGTGATGCTCCTGAAAAGGCCTTCGTGTGTGCTCTGCTGTTGCTGAACTCGCTTTTCCTCAGGGAGTCTGAGCAGCTCCAGCTTTCACTGCTCTTAACTGGGGTGGAGAAGCAAGCTGCTGCAGGGTCGTGGGCAGCAGTGGAGCGAGAATCCAGAGAGCCCCTCTCCATTATGAACAGCAGAAAATCGATTCTCAGGGTCAGCCTAAAGAAGGAGGGCCGTGGCTCACTTACTTAAAAGTCACGTCTGGGGAGGGTGAGAATGGGAGAGATGTATGGCTCAGGGCACAGCAGGCTGGAGAGGGAAATAGTGGCTGTGACAAGATGGAAGAGATGAGGGTGGGTTAACGGCTGTCAGCTCTGGGCAGTGCCCTGGAAGGGGTGGGTGGGGAGGAAACCCCCAAGTACCAGAGCACGGCCCTCGCAGAGAGGAAATGTCTGCTGCTGGAATGGCATCCCTAGCAATGCTTGTGCACACGGAGCACATTGCTCTGAGGGGCAGGGAGGCGCTGCAGCCTTCCCTGCACTGTGTCCCCCAGCTGCAAGCACTGTGATGGCGGGCAGTGGTGTAGCACAGCCTGCTGGCCTGAGCACAGCGCTCAGGTCGGCCTCCATCTCTCAGCAACCTCGCTGCCCTGGGATGTGTTTGTTAAGTGCTCGGTGTCTGCAGGTGGAGCTGATGCTCAGGCACCAGGCTTTCCACTTCACGTGCTGCAGCACTTCTCCTTCTGGTTGCCTCTGGTTTCTCTCCCTCCTGCAGAGGTGCTCGCCGGGAGCGCTGCGCTCAGTGCTGGGAGCAGTGCCCTGCTGTGGGTGCTGCAGCACGAGTGGCCCCACAGAGCTGCAGGTCCATGGCTCGCTGTGTGCAGCAGAACTCCTGTCTGGGAGCTGGTGTCACACCAGCAGCACAGCTGTGCTTTTCCTCTGTGGTCTACCCTGAAGATTTCCCTGCAGAGTTGCAGTGCTGTCTGGGCTGGGAGTGCTGCTCCCTCCCTAACACCGTGGTGCAGAACAGAGTCCTGTGCTGCTTGATTCTCTCCTGCAGTTCAGACCAATGCTGCTGAAGAAGTGAGCCCTGCAGCCAGGCGTGCAGTGCTGGCCGCAGTGTGCCCAGGTGCTTTGGAGGCCGTCCTGCGTTTGCTCCATCTGCAGAGCATCCAACGCTGCGTTCTGTTTGCACCCCATGTTTTGGAGGGGGGAGGAAAGTGCTTCGGAGCCCAGGCGGCCTCCTGAGCCCGGCTCTGGCACTCAGGGAAGCGCTGCTGCAGGACGTGTCCTTGTTGGTGCTGGGTGCTGAGCTCCAGCCCCGCTCACTGCACGGAGCAGTGTGCCACAGCTCTCCTCCTGATCCTGGCATTCTTATAACTTCTGAACGGCTTTAAAAAGAACAAAAGATGGAACAAAGCGCACCCACCCACCGGTCTGCTGGCTCCTTGTGCTCTGAGACATCAGAGGTGCCCAGCTAATGTTTAACCAGGAAGCCAAGGCTCAAAATGCACTTCAGACAAGAGCAGAATGAGCAGAGACTGCAGGAACGCCCCAGAGAGGCCTGAGCACCACGGGAGTGTTTTGGTTCAACCTGGGGGTCAGAGTGACCGGGGATCACACTGCAGTGTGCTTGGGGTGGGAGGGCATGGGGTGCAGCGTGGGGAGACCTGCTGTGAAAGTGGCTGCGGACAGGTGCAGCGTTTTCTCATCCCTTGCATTGGAACCGTGTGCCCCAGTGGGCTCAGTGCTCCCGGGTTGGGTTGGAACTGGGCTGCTGGCTGCTGCTGGCAGCTGCAGGGCCGGGCCCAGGCGCCGTGAGCTCCTGTGGGCACGAGGAGCACAAGCTGGGGCTGCCAGCACTGAGAGCTCCTTGCAGGGCTGCAGGCACAGCAGGCTGCTGCAAACCGGTGCTGCTCCCACGCTGAGAAGGATGTGCTCTGCAGAGCAAGTAACAGCAAACAGACGTGTTGAGTTTGCTGGGAGCAGGAGGGGAGCTGGCAGGGGAAGGGGATGCAGAAGCCGGTGCTGCTGTCAGCAGGAGGTGTTCGTGTGGGCTGCAGGCGTGCTGGGGGAGGGGGGCTGACGGGCAGCTCTGGCATTGGGTCATCCTGTACCCAAACACTTCACCTTTGTGTTGTGACAGAAGGGACATGTGGCTCAGCTCACCCATTGCTTTCCTATGGCATGGAAGGTGGGCAGCTCGGCGGGCAAGGAGTGGGGTGGGTGTCATGGCCGGGGGGTCCTGTGGGCACATGGAGGCGGTGCTGAGCGCTATCCCCAGGGCTACGTCTGGGAGCAGTGCTCTGCCAGCCCAGGGAGCTGTGGGGTCCCTTCCAGTGGTTCGGTGATGTTATGGTGCTGCCCGGAGGGTGCAAAGCTCTTAATTTCTCTCCTGTACCCGGAAGAAATGGAGAGCCGGGTTTTGGAGCTAAGCAGATCTGCGTGCTCAGCAGGATGCCCGCACTGGTGACGAGTGTTTGGACATCCCCACTCAGCACAGTGCTCTGCGCCCAGCTGGTCTCTCATCTCACCTGGCTTGTCGCCGTGCTGACCCCGGGGCACTGGGGTGAATCTGCTGTTGTGCGGCCATTCCGTGGCTGAGCCACTAGTGGTGCTTCACCCCATGCTGTTGGTTCTGCTGCTGTGTGACACGTGGAAGGTCCCTTTTGCTGTGTGCTCGGCAGGACAGCGGCGTGGTGCAGTGGGACCCCTCAAACATCAGCTCTCAGCAAAGGGCTTCTACCTGTGCCGGTGCCCAAAGGAGCACCCACAGGGCCGTGCTCTGCTGGGCTTTGCAGCCCACTACCAAGGAGCGCCGTGTGGATGCTTCTGCCCTGACATCCAGCATGCTGCATCTCTGTTCTCCACAGCTGCATCCCTGCCCATCTCCTGTGGGCTGCACTGATTCCCTCCGAGCTCCTCCTGCCGCATGGGCAGCGGGCGCTGCAGGGCCCAGCTCTGTGCCGGTGGGGAGGAGTGCTCTGCTCTGCGGGGCCTCCCAGTGCCCTGCTACCCCTGGAGCTGCCCGGGGCTGCAGTCATCCCTTCCACCCCTCGTTCTGTGAGGACAGCTGCTTGTCCCCGTCTCTTTGACGCCATGCTCACCACCCGGCAGCCCTCCCCTCGTCCCGTGGCTCTCACCCTGTGTGAAAGCTTTGCAGCTGCTCTGCAGAGCCCTCAGTTGTAGAGCGGCTCTGTCGGGCACACTGGAGCCAGTGCACGCTGTCCTGCTTCTTTTACCCATCCCTTTGGTGTTTAAAGGCTGTGCAGGGGTTCCCCTCATCTGGCAGCAGCCCGGCACCTCCTCCTGTGCACGCAGTGTTGAGCACACAGCCAGGCTCCCAGCTCTGTGCTGTGCCAGAGGTGTCCGTGTGTGTCTTGCAGTGCAGAAGGGGTTGCTGCTGTCTCCTTGCAGCAGCAGTTGGAGCGGAAGGGCTGTGCTGCACCGCCGGCCCCAGAGGGGCTCAGGGAAGGACTGAGCGGTGCCGGGGGCTGCGGCCACTCCAGGGTTTTCCCAGATGACGCTGTTTAAAGATGGAGGCTGCTCTTGTTTTCATCCTCGCCTGATTTAATTACATTTGCTTTCTCTCTTTTTATTTCAGTTGTGATTCCAAAGAGCCCTTTACCTGCCTCCGAAGTAAACTCGGAGAAGCCTAGCGTGCACAGTAGCACAAAGACTGTTTTGGGGCACCAACAAGGGCAAGGGCGTCGCAAAGCAGGGAAGAAGCGTGGTCGAACGACCAAAGCGCTCATCCACCACCCCATGCCTGCGCCCTCCAAATCAGTGGAGCCTTTGAAATTCCCCAGAAAGAGAGGCCCCAAGCCTGGCAGTAAGGTAAAAGCTGGTGCTGACGCAGGCGGGTGCGAGGCAGTGCTGCCCTGGGATGCTGCATGCATGTGTCTGTGCACGTCTGTCTGGCAGTGGTAGGAGAGCAGAGGGGAGCGCGGGGCTGGGAGCGCCTCGGAGCGGCCGTGCCCTGCGGGGCCTTCCCATGGAGAAGCCGTGTTGGCCGTGGGGTCGCAAGGCACGTGCTGCAGTCGTGGCAGGGCAGCCTGGCATAGGGCCGGCTCTCTGCCCGCGGTGCAGGGCTGGCAGGTCTGGGGCTCATCCCGGTGCTGCTCGTGTGTGGGACGGTCAGGTGTTGAGCGCGTAGGTTCTCGAGGCTCCCCGTCGTCGCCGCGCCGTGTCCGATGGTGCCTTGTCTGTTGGATGCACAGCAGCATGTAGCGATCGTGGGTGGTGGAGGAGAGCGGGGGTAAAAGGAGAAATATCCTCCTTTTTTTCTGCAGAGGAAACCTAGGACATTGCTGAGCCCAGCACCCACCTCTCCAACCACCAGTACCCCTGAGCCCGACACAAGCACTGTGCCCCAGGACGCTGCTACAGTCCCCAGCTCTGCCATGCAGGCTCCCACAGGTAAGGCTCTCGGGCCGCATCCCTGGAAAGATTGCACACGTGGGACTGCAGCCATCAGGACGCAGCAGGGCACTCCCACTTCTTTGCGAGCGCGTGCGCCGGCAGCAGGAGCTGAGGTGGCCCAGCTCTGCGTAGGGAGGACAGGAGAGACACGTGAGCTCAGCTCAGCCTTTCCTCTGCCCCCGTCCGTATCGGAGATGTGCGGTGGCTGTGGGTCCGTCTGATGAGCAGGGGGGTCCCTGAGCTGCCCCCTGTGTGGCAGTGACCACAGAGCCCTGCAGGGCCCGCGCAGCCCCAGGGCAGAGGGCTGCAGAAGCAGTCCTGCTGAGCAGCGAGGCTGTGCTGCTCAGGGCAGGGTGCTGGGGCACACAGGGACAGGAGGGAGCTGTGTGCAGCTGGGTGGTAAAGCTGGGTAGGAGCGCAGCGCCGGTCCTTGTACATTTGAGCAATGGATGTGGGTAGGGCCCTTTGTTCCCCCAGAGTGTAAGCAGCCCATTCTCAGGCACCTGAAGCATCCCGCTCCCCCGGAGCTCGGGCTGCATCCCTTTGCTCGCTGTGCGTGGTGCCCGGCTGGAGCAGACCGCTGGGGGCTGAAAGCTGGGGAGCAGCCCCAGGAGGAGCGGCAGCAGCAGAAGGAGCGCCTGCAGGAACACTCCAGGGGGGTTCCCCAAAGCGAGGCTGCTGCCAGCTCACGGGCAGTGGCTGTGCTGGACTCACTCGTGCTTTGGGAGCACTTTGACGGTCTTTGAAAACCGGGCATCCCTCGGGTTGGATGTCAGGCATCTTTACCGTGCGTTCTTGAGTGGGTTAACGGCAAACACGTTTCTCATCTTGGCAGTTTGCATTTACTTGAACAAGAACGGCAGTGCTGGGCCCCACCTGGACAAGAAGAAAATTCAGCGGCTGCCGGACCACTTTGGACCAGCTCGAGCCTCTGTTGTCCTGCAGCAAGCAGTGCAGGCCTGCATCGATTGCGCTTACCATCAGAAAACAGTCTTCTCCTTCTTAAAACAAGGCCACGGGGGAGAGGTCATCTCAGGTGAGAACTGGCCTGCAGCACTTTGCCTTCGGAGATGTCGTGGCAAGAACGCACTCGCTGGAAGATGAAGCTTGGCACAGTCCCGGGCCGGGTGCAGACAGAAGATTTCTGTCTTCTCTTCCTTGCTGAGCGGCTGGCGCAGGGCAGGGGCATGTCCTTGGGGAGCAGGCATCGCCTCCATCCCAGCGCTGCTGGGCCCCAGGAGAGGATGGCGCAGCATGGGTGGGCGCTCCGCAGCTCCCAGTGGAAGGAAGATCTGTGCCACGAAGTCTATTTTCCCCAAGCCCTGGTTTTTAATGCCCCCCGAGCCCCAGCTGAGCTGGCCATGGGAGCGCAGCCCCCCCAGGTAGCCATTCCGCCCCCATCCCGTGGCCCCACTCCCATAGCCCGTCCGGGCCGTGCTGGTGGCTCTGGTGCAGAGCGGCGATGCGGAGATGCAGCAGCTGGTGGTGCGGCCCCCTGCCCTTGCCAGGGCCTTACGTGTTGGGCTCTGTTTGTTTCTGTCTCCAGCTGTGTTTGATCGGGAACAGCACACTCTGAACCTGCCCGCAGTAAACAGTATCACCTACGTCCTCCGCTTCCTGGAGAAGCTGTGCCACAACCTCCGCAGTGACAACCTCTTTGGGAACCAGCCTTTCTCCCAGCACAGCCACGCGCCGCGCTCACACGAGTACGACCACGACAGGTATCTACCAGGTAGGAGCTGGGGCGGGGGCGGCACCGGGGGGACCCCAGGTCCCGTGCCCAGCTTTCCCCGTCGCTCGGGGGGCGGCAGTGCGTTCCGCAGCGACGCCGTGCTGCTGCCTGCAGCTCAGGGTGCCGTGCCGGACTGGGGGTACTCAGCAGCTGAGCTGTGCAGGGAGCAGGTGCTCCAGTGTCTTTCCGAGGCGCCCAAAATGCAGTGGTGTCTGGTGAGGGTCGTTCCGCCATTTGTAGAGGTAGTGGGAGGATGAGGACGTGCTGAAGTCAGGCTGAGCGCGAGGGCTGCCGCTGTGTCGCCTCCCACCCCATGTGCCGCCGTGGGGCCGAGCAGGAGCGGGTCAGTGGGTCAGGGAGCAGCGGAGCTGGCAGCAAGCAGAGCTGATGGCTGCTGGTAGGAGCAGGGCGGCGTGCAGTGCCATGCACGGGTCGGTGTGAAAGCACGGGCAGGAGGAATGCCGGGACCACCGCTGCGTGGGCACCGCCGTTACCTGGGAGCTCTGCTGCACAGCAGCCAGGGCTGGTTTCTAGCCTGAGTCTGCTCTTGGAGGCTTGGTAATCACGTCTCCTCGTCTCAAGCAGCGCTCAGGGCTGCTGTGTTCCTGCACAGCCAGTGCTATTGCTGTGTCCCCAGCCTTGCGTCTTCAACGTCTGCATTGGCTCCGGTGCTCAGCTCCTCCTCATTTCTCTCTGAGCAGGCGCTGTCCTGCCTGGCCCAGCCTGGGAAGGCAGCAGCAGGTCTCTGTGTGTGCCACGGTTACTGGCAGAGACACCGAGTGGTGTTTGGGTTTGTTGGTGGGTGCTGCATGGCACTGCTCTGTCAGTGGAGCAGCGCAATGCTCCCACTCTGCCCCGTGTGTGCCCACTGCCTGCAGGCTGTGGGGGCACAGCTCACAGCACAGCTCACAGCACAGCTCACAGCACCCTGCAGCCCACACTGCAGCATCCTGAGCTGTCATGAGGTGGGGGCTGGGCTGAGCCCCCCTAGAGCCTCCTACTGCTGCTCCGTGCCTGCGTGTGTGCGTGTGTGTGTGTGTGTGTGTGTGTGTCCTTTGTACCCACACCTTTGGAGCACCTTCATAGGGTTAAGGCGTCCGTTGCACTGAGGGCATTTTCCTTCCGTCGTGTTCTTCTCTGCCCGTCCCTTCCCCACCCCCATCCCTCCTTTGTTGGCCATAACGCATCTCCTGCCGGGTGAGCACCCGTCCTCTGTGCCACCGTGTGGTGCCAGGCCCTGTCTGCTGGCCACAGCACTGGGGACTGCATGGTTCCCACCACGGGGGGACCAGAACCTGCACAGTGCTGCCGGGTGCTCTGGGGCTCTGAGAGGGGGAGATGGGACGGGGCTGAGCTGAGCAAAGGGTGAAGCCCTTGGGGTGAAGATGGCAAAAAGCACTGTGGCCCCTGGTGAGCTTCGGCCCCGCGCTTTCCGTCTCTAGAACTCACAGAGCGAAATGCAGAGTGCTGCCTGGGCTGGCTGCGCCTTGGGGGGCGGCGGGGCACATGGGTGGCTGTGGCACGGCCTGCCTTGCTTCCCAGCAGCTCTGAACAGAGCTTGTTCTCTTTCCCTAGACAGAAGCAGTTCGTTAGACGGCACTCTGCAGGGACCAGGCCGGGGTACAAAGCGCTATTGCCAAGATTCCCCTCCGTACAGTGCTCCTCTCTCCCCCAAGTTACCAAAGAATGACCGTCACCCGCTGGAAGGTGAGCACAGCATCTCTTCCCAGCGCTGCGGGCACGGAGCTGGGAACAGGAGGGGTGCAGGATGGGTGCAGGAGGGGTGCTGCTGGCATGGGAGCTGCACGGAGAGGGACAGAGTGGTGCTCAGGGCATGGAACCCCCACAGCAATGCAGGGTGAGCAGAACGTGGTGGGGGTCCTTCCCACTTGGAGAGCTGGCAGCCAGGAGCACTACAGCGGGGCAGTTAACCCACATCTGGGTGCCATTGCTGTGTCGCTGCTCCTAATGCAGCCCTGTTGCTTCAGTCTGTCTGCCTCTGAGGTTTGCTGCAGCGTTGTGCACGGACTGGTTGTGCACAGGTTGGTTGTACATGGACTGGTTGTGCACGGACTGGTTGTGCACAGGTTGGTTGTGCACAGGTTGGTTGTGCAGTGCAGCCTCGTGGCTGGGAGCTGCCCTTCCCCTCATGTTCCTCGCAGCTGTGCTGAGCCGTGTGCTGTCCCTCCTTGTTGCACCTCCCAAAGCGGATGCTGTTGTTGGTGTTGGGAGAAGTGGGAGTTCGGGTCGTTGTGCTGGGCTGGGGGTCCATACAGCCTCCTTGAGCACACCACTGTCACGTGTGGGAGTGTGGCCACGTCAACACAGTGACTCTGTGTTCACTGTTGGACTGGAGGCATTCTGAGGGTGAGCTTTGCACCGATGCAGCCCTGCATAGCTGCTGTCCCTGCATGGGGGTGCAGGGCCCGGCTGCAGCACGGCAGCCTCACAGAGCCTGGATGGATGCTTGGGTGACAGAGGGAACAACCTCTGCTCGTGGCTTTGTTTGTGGTGTGACACAGTGCTGTGCAGCTGATGGGGTGCAGCCACGGGCANGTCGTGTTCTTCTCTGCCCGTCCCTTCCCCACCCCCATCCCTCCTTTGTTGGCCATAACGCATCTCCTGCCGGGTGAGCACCCGTCCTCTGTGCCACCGTGTGGTGCCAGGCCCTGTCTGCTGGCCACAGCACTGGGGACTGCATGGTTCCCACCACGGGGGGACCAGAACCTGCACAGTGCTGCCGGGTGCTCTGGGGCTCTGAGAGGGGGAGATGGGACGGGGCTGAGCTGAGCAAAGGGTGAAGCACTTGGGGTGAAGATGACAAAAAGCACTGTGGCCCCTGGTGAGCTTCGGCCCCGCGCTTTCCGTCTCTAGAACTCACAGAGCGAAATGCAGAGTGCTGCCTGGGCTGGCTGCGCCTTGGGGGGCGGCGGGGCACATGGGTGGCTGTGGCACGGCCTGCCTTGCTTCCCAGCAGCTCTGAACAGAGCTTGTTCTCTTTCCCTAGACAGAAGCAGTTCGTTAGACGGCACTCTGCAGGGACCAGGCCGGGGTACAAAGCGCTATTGCCAAGATTCCCCTCCGTACAGTGCTCCTCTCTCCCCCAAGTTACCAAAGAATGACCGTCACCCGCTGGAAGGTGAGCACAGCATCTCTTCCCAGCGCTGCGGGCACGGAGCTGGGAACAGGAGGGGTGCAGGATGGGTGCAGGAGGGGTGCAGGAGGGGTGCTGCTGGCATGGGAGCTGCACGGAGAGGGACAGAGTGGTGCTCAGGGCATGGAACCCCCACAGCAATGCAGGGTGAGCAGAACGTGGTGGGGGTCCTTCCCACTTGGAGAGCTGGCAGCCAGGAGAACTACAGCGGGGCAGTTAACCCACATCTGGGTGCCATTGCTGTGTCACTGCTCCTAATGCAGCCCTGTTGCTTCAGTCTGTCTGCCTCTGAGGTTTGCTGCAGCGTTGTGCACGGACTGGTTGTGCACAGGTTGGTTGTACATGAACTGGTTGTGCACAGAATGGTTGTGCAAAAAATGGTTGTGCACAGGTTGGTTGTGCAGTGCAGCCTAGTGGCTGGGAGCTGCCCTTCCCCTCATATTCCTCGCAGCAGAGCTGAGCCGTGTGCTGTCCCTCCTTGTTGCACCTCCCAAAGCGGATGCTGTTGTTGGTGTTGGGAGAAGTGGGAGTTCGGGTCGTTGTGCTGGGCTGGGGGTCCATACAGCCTCGCACTGCTCCTTGTGCACACCACTGTCACGTGTGGGAGTGTGGCCACGTCAGCACAGTGACTCTGTGTTCACTGTTGGACTGGAGGCATTCTGAGGGTGAGCTTTGCACCGACGCAGCCCTGCATAGCTGCTGTCCCTGCATGGGGGTGCAGGGCCTGGCTGCAGCAAAGCAGCCTCACAGAGCCCGGATGGATGCTTGGGTGACAGAGGGAACAACCTCTGCTCGTGGCTTTGTTTGTGGTGTGACACAGTGCTGTGCAGCTGATGGGGTGCAGCCACGGGCAGCAGCATTGCAGGTAGAGGGGCTCCCTGCACACAGAACACCCCGTGTGTGGTTGGTTTGTGGACACTGCTCCCTGTGACATGGGGCACCATGCACTGCCGGGACTTGCTGGGTGTTCTGTGACATAGAAACTGCGTCTCAGAGGGCAGCTCTTGCAGCACTGGGTCTGCCTGTGCTGGGGTTGGGTCGTGTGTGCTGCAGTAAATGCACAACTGCGCTCCTCATGTCCTCATTTGTGCAGAGGGGTGAGCAGCACTGCCCGGTCAGTGCCACGTGCTGCCCTGCAGACCCACAGCCTGCACTGCTGCCCCCAGTTTGTGCAGGGCTGCAGTGCTCAGGGTCCTCCTGGGAGCAGTGGCAGGACGCTGGGCTGCAGGCAGTGCAGTCAGCAGAGCGGCCGCTGCGAGGGTCTGGCTGTGGGGCAGGTCTGGCTGTGGGGCAGGTCTGGCTGTGGGGCACTGGGCCCAGAGCTGGCCATGCTGCTCACTGCCCTCAAGATGGGACGGGACGGCCACATGCGCTGACCGCAGCATGCTGCATTCCAGGTGAAACCTTTGTGCTGGGCGACGGCCCTCCAGGGCCTCTGGAGCCTCGCATGGACCCCATGGACTCTGCCCTGAATGCTGTCAACGCCTCCGGTCACAGCCGAAGCTCCAGGGAGTTCCGCCTGCAGGGATACCGGCACCTGCACCAGCCCTGCAGCCTCAGCCAGGGCAGCACCTCCGCGCTGGGCAGGCTCGGCTCCACAGGTAGGAGCACGTGGGGGCACTGATGGGCACAGGCTGGGGGAGGGAGTGCTGCAGGAGGGCACCAAGCAGTGCCAGAGCTGGGATCCATCGGGGGTGGATGTGCATGCAACGTGTGCTTTGTCCATCTGGGCCGTTACTTCAGGCAGGGGAGGGAAAGGGAACGCGTGGCTGCAGGTGCTGCTGCATGCACGTGGGTAATGCTGCTTTGTGCACGTGGGTAACACTGCTGCATGCACGTGCATAACTCTGCCACGTGCTGTGCCCCAGGCTCCGAGCGGTACCGCGACGGCACACGGCTCAGCAGCCGTGACCCCTCGTGCTGGACGGTGGAGGAGGTGATGCAGTTCATCCGGGAGGCAGACCCACAGCTGGGACCCCACGCTGATCTCTTCCGGAAGCACGTGAGTGTGTCTGCGTCCGTGCCAGGCCAGGAGGGGCAGAGCAGGGATGGCAGCGTAGGGCACGGCCCAGCCCGAGCCCTGGTGCTCTTTGTGTGCATGGAGAGCTCAGCTCACAGCAGCTCTGAACCACACAGAGCTCTTCCTTTTGGAATCCTAAAATTGACTTCATTGCAAATTTCTTCTGGCAAGAAGCACGTTGCAAGCACAGCTCCCAGAGTGCCCTGCGCTGAAGCCCTGTAGAAGGGCTGTCCTGCCACTGGCAGTGGGGGCTGGGATGGTGCTGGGATGGTGCCGGGATGCCCGGCTCTGATGGCAATGCTCTTTCTCATCCAGGCAGGAGATCGACGGGAAGGCGCTGCTGCTGCTGCGCAGCGACATGATGATGAAGTACATGGGGCTGAAGCTGGGCCCGGCCCTGAAGCTCACCTACCACATCGACAAGCTGAAGCAAGGCAAGTTCTGAGGACGCTCGGCAGGATGGCCCCGAGCTCACCCGCAGTCCGTCCGCACGCACCCACCCACGCCACCGCCGCAGCCCAGCTGCAGGGACGCACCACGCAGAGCCCTGTGCCCTCGGCCCCTCCTGCCCCCCTGGATGCTTGGCCACGTGGAACAACAGGGTGGGTGCCCGTCCCCAGCCCCCAGCACTGCCCGTCTTCCACGCCAGCGCGGAGCGGCTCAGCACCGCCCCCCCCCGGGGGTCCTCCGTATTTATTTGGGACTGGGGAGGCCCAGGCGATGGAGCGAGCCTGGGGGCCGAGGAGCAGGGCTGGGCACCGTGGGACTCATCGGCCCTTCTCTCCCCTTCGCCTTTTTTATGATGAGGAGTTGTCCCTTGAAAACTATGACTTTTTTTGTACCTGATGTCGAACTCACAGCTCCTGGGGATTCACAGCTGGAGGTGCAGAGCCCGTCTCCCCGCAGCCGTCCTGCTCCCTGCAGCTCCATCCCAGCCCGGTGCCAGGCAGGGGGCTCTGTCTGATGTATTTATTTGCGATGGCACTTGGGCTCTGAGCTGCCGGCCGGGAGCTGCGGGGTCCATCCCTGCACATCCCCGTGCAGCAGCAGGTGGGACCACCGAGCAGAGCCCCCACGCTGCCCCGAGAGCAGCCAGGGAACTTCGCTGCGCTGCTCCATCCCTGGGGTACCCCCAGTGCTGCCCCGCAGCCCCACACTGCAGCAGGGGGGGACCAGGGGAGGGGGGGGGCAGGTTTACCCCTAAGGGGAAAGTTGCAAAAAAAAAAAGGCAAAACCTGCAAACCCAAAGTGACAGAAAGGCTTTCGTCGTACAGCACTGCCAGCACTGCGCTCCCTGCTCACAGGGGGGTCCCACAGATGGGGGGCCCACAGATGGGGGTCCCGCACCCCCCACCCGTACCTGCGCCGCTCCCGCTGCAGCCAGGCCCCCACATGGGCTCAGCCCGTGTTCTCCTCTGCACTTATTTTACTTCTATTTGTTTATAAATAAAAGAATAACGCAGAGCTGCTGTGTGTGCAGGCAGGAGGGGAGCGGGGGGAGAGGAGACGCTGCTGGGGGGAACTTCCTTTCTCTTCCGTGGCCACAGAGGGTGCAGTGCTCACACTGCAGCAAGAGGCAGGGAAAGAAAGGAGAGCACAGCCGCTGCCCCAGGAGCGCAGAGCAGAGCTGGGGGCGCTGCGTGCTGCCCACCCACCCTGGCAGCTGTGCTTTGTGTGCTCTGTGCTGATGGCATCCCTGCAGGAAGGCAGACAGGATTCCCCCTGTACCCAAATCTCACTCCTGTACCCTCAGGATGGAGCTCGCTGTGCTGTGCTGAGCTCTTTTCCCATTACGACTCAACATCAACGCCGAAGTACAAAAGAGGAGCTGAGGAAACGGAGAGGATGCGGTAACAAAAGTGTATAAACCATAACTTAGGGAAGGCAGAAGCGGAGAGCGGTCACCTATTGCTGTGAGAGGGCCCAGGATGCCAAATGGGGGCTCTTTTCAGTCACGATGCAGCTGAAGGAAAAGGAGAAAAGAAGGAAATCAGTGCTGCTGCAGGGCAGCAGATCCACGCTCAGCGCAGCTGAGGAGCTTTCCTTCCCATAAGGGAAGGCTGGGAGCGCCGGGAGTTACCGAGCATCAGTCGTGATTGAAGGATGGAAACTTGAGCTCTGTTATCTCCGAGTCAGGCGAGCTGCTGCCGCTCCTGTCGCTGTAGGTGTCCCTGCAGAGCACAGGCAGTGCTGGAGGAGGGGCGCTCACAGGGCTCTGCAATGGGAGCAGTGCCTCCTCCTGCCCCAGGATGAGAAGTGAGGCACGCAGAGCTCCCGGAGCCGCCCCTCTGGAGATGGGGCTCGGCCACGTGTTCGTTTCAATTGGCAGACCCTGAGATTAGTTCTGTAACGGCTATTTTAAGACCACGCTACTCGACACAAAGCTAGCAGCAAAGACTGGTTAGCCGCCTGCACTGTGCATTCCCCTTCAGCCTCCTGGTGACAGCCTTTAATCCATCAGACAGCTCTCAGAATCGATCGGTGGCTCTGATGGAAGCGCCCTGGGAACAGCGCAGCCAGCAGTCCGACCTCACCTACATCTCTGCCCATTCTGCCTCGCCCTCCCATCCCGCACATCTTTACAGCCCTATAAAAACCTGTTCCTGAGCGCTGCTGGGATGCTGCCAGGACCCTGTAAGGTCCCCATAAAGAGAAGAATTTCTCTGGAGCAAAGCCTCCCCCCAGCTAGTGGATACCCAGCACCAGACCTTCGGGGTGAACTGCTCCACCTGATGCACGCACGCTGCACAGTCCCAAACCGTGCAGGGATACTTCGGGATGGTCCCCCAGCACTTTGCATTGCCCCTGCTGGATTCCTTACAGTGCTCTCTGCCCAACCCAGCACCCACGTCCATCTGAAGCGCCCTCTGGTGCACGGACTGCTGCACCCCCTGCTGCCACCTGCACCGGTGTGCAGAGGAGCCTTGCTGCTAAGAGCTGTGCCAGCACAGCAGTGAGGAACAGGGGCTGTGCTGTAATGGCCACACGTGTTTTGTTATCTGCTCACACCAGCACAGAGGCTCCCAGACACGCAGTGCTGCCTTCAGCTGCTGCAGCAGGGATGGAACTTGGTCTCCCTGGCTGGAAGGAGCCGCCTCATCCCCGCAGCCAAAGCAGGAAATTCAAACATCCCTGCAGCTGCGGGGCACTGAAATGGGGCATCGTGACACAGAGACTGCTCAGAGGCCAACAGAGCACAAGGGATGGCTGCTCCCCAGGCAGCAGCACAGAGCTGCTGCGGTGCAGCTCAGCCCAGACAGCAGCACTCTGAGTTACACCCTGCACTGCTGTGGTGCTTCAGTGCTCTGCCTTTGGCACTCCTCGTGGCCTTTTGTCGTGCTGGTCAGAGCGCTCCTACTGTACAAGCACACCGTCTGCACTGCTCTTTACAAGGAGAAAAGATCTAAAAGGAGAAAATCATCTACAAGAGCAGGCCTGGCTCAGTTTCCTGACAGCTCCCAGCAGGGCACCAGGCTGAAGCTGGCACATCACAGCGGGGCACTCACACAGCACAGCAGGTTCCCCACAGAGCAATAAGCGGTGCTGCACACCCCGTTACCCCACGGCCCCACAGAGCCCCGCTCTGTGACTCTCCAGTTCACCCCATGGGAAGCTGTGCTGCCCCACGAGAGGCCTGCTGCTGTCCTCCAACCCACCTGGGCGAGAGCCTGCAGCCCTTCTGCAGGTAATGTGCGAGCCTTCCAGCAGACGCCAGCAGCAGCCCGAAGTACGGCGGGGATGGCTTGATGGGTCTGGAGAGGAATTCGGGGTGGTACTGAACACCCACAAAGAACGGATGCTCTACAAGGAAAAAAAACAGGACACGTCACCGACAAGCCTGCAGGCCTGTGGCTGAAAGTGCTTGCTGATGATGGGGTCTTCCCTACCCGTTTTGCTCCTACAAGGGCAGGCCCATGGCACTCGTGTTAGTGCAATTCACCATGCACGGAATGGTTGTGAGGGAGCGTGTCCCCATGTGGGAGCATGCTGTGACCCTCAGCAGGCTCCCTGCAGATGCTGATGCCCACAGTTCACCCTCTGCACACTCACCCACCTTCTAACTCAACTATTTCCATCCGTTCTCCTTCTTCATCCTGGCCAACAAACTTCAAGCCTTGCTCTTCAAAAGATTTCTTCAGCTCTGGATTGACCTGGAGGACAAGAAGGAAGAGAACCCATCCTCCTTTGTGCCTGGGTCGTAAGGGGAGCCCAGCAGCCACAGCAGCAGCCGTACCTCAAACCTGTGTCTGTGCCTCTCCTCCAAGAAATCGTGGTCGCCATACAGCTTCCCTGCACCAAAAGGAAGGTGAACATCTGTGAGCCAACACAGTTCAAACAGTGCCACGTGCTGACAAAGCCCTGTGAGCACCAGGAAGCACCCAGAGCACGCAGGTAGGAAATGCCTTACTCATGACTGAGTTCTTTGTTTGGAACAGCGTTCTCCTCTTGCCAAGCCTCATGGTGCCACCCATCTGGCCAGGGTTGTGTTCTGGCATGTCGATCACCTGGGAAATGGAGAGCAGGATGAGGCTGAGGGACACACGGCCCCATACAGGCACTGAAGCATTAACAGGGGAAGAGCAACATCCATGCAGAAAACAAGCACAGCACGGAACGCTGTCCTGACCGGGCAGAGCAGCAGAGTGATGTTCCAGGAGGGCTGTATGGAACACACACAGCGTGGGTGTGGTGGGATTGCATGCAGCCTGCAGGCTGAGAACGCAGCTCAGAGACCCACCCACAGACTTTCCAGCCAATTCCTGTCTGCTTCTGTTAATTAACGAGGTCATCATTAAATGGAGCGACACTGATGGCACTGGACCCGGATCTCACCACATGTGGATCATTCTGCCATGAAATCAGACAGCTTTCCAGGCGCCCTTTAAGAGGGGCAGCTTTGTCCTCCCCCTCTGAGAAAACGCCTTGGTTTCTTGAAGAAGTGCAGTGAGATAAAGCACGTTTGAAAGACATCCCTGTAGCACTGTACCAAGCACTGCAGAGCCCCCAAAAGCGGCAGCTGCCAGGCAGCCAAGCAGGAAACAACGCTTTCCATGCAGATTAAGGTTACAGCAAGCAAGTCGTGGCGTACTCACCACAGGATGAGTGGTGTTGGGGTCAAATTCTGTTGAGTTCGCATCTGCAATGTTACATCCAGGGGTTAGAAACACCTCCAAGTCCCTCTCACAGAAGTTCACAGACACAGCTTAGGGTATGCTGCATAAGGTGCAGAATGGGGGAGGGAGGAGGGCTCAGAAACACATTCCTCCCTCTCACCTTCACTACCCGTGAAGGCTCACAATCAGCCTGAGGCACCAAGTTCAGTCTGGCCCTCTGGAGGAAGGTCTGACAGCGGGGACCTGCTCTATTTGAGCCCAGAAAGCACTCCAAGGCAGCAAAGCAGGCGCTGCTGCCTGCCCAGCTGAACTGCTGGTGGCCTTGGGCTGTGAGGGCACACGGGCTGTCCTGCACACACAGCTCTGCTGTGTCACACTGAGCACTCAGTGAATGCCCCCACTGCCTTCTGCCTGAATGAGAGTATTCTTTTTTCCTTTGAGCTGGCAAAGGGGGGGGGGGGACTTTCTACAAGCCTAGGAAAAATAAAATGCAATCTACGTGCCAATGAAAAACGGAAAGCATTACAGGTGTTACCCGAGCAGCCAAAAGGAGACGTCCATCAGCCAGGGATGGCTCTGTGCAATTACCTGACCAACCAAGAACGCTGCGTGCGAACTCCACAACTGCTAACTGCATCCCCAGGCAGACTCCTGCAGAAGAAGGGGCAGAGCACAGATGAGGTGGGGATGAGGCATATCTGAGCGTGAAGCACTCACACCATCACTGAAAGCACAGTGAGACCACCACGGCCTCCCCTGCAACCCAGAGCCCTGCACAGGGATCTGCCACCACACCCCACAGGATCATAGAACAGCCTTGGTTGAAAAGGACCACAATGCTCATCAGTTCCAACCCCCTGCTGTGTGCAGGGTCGCCAACCACCAGCCCAGGCTGCCCAGAGCCACATCCAGCCTGGCCTTGAATGCCTGCAGGGATGGGGCATCCACAGCCTCCTTGGGCAACCTGTTCCAGCCAACCCCGACCACGTGATGTCCTCCTACAGGTGGTGGCACAGCTGAGCACAGAGCACTGCTGCCCTCAGCACTTATCTTTGACATTCTGAAGCCTGGATAGCAATGGAAGTCAGCAAAGCTCACGCTGAAGTCCATTACGGTTATTCAGCCTCCTCCTTTGCTTTACTTCTTCGTACAGTTGAAAAACATTTCTCACCTAAGAAGGGTTTCTTCTGTTTTCTTGCCCAGGAAATAGCTTGGATTTTGCCTTCTGTGCCCCGAACACCAAATCCACCAGGAACCAGCACGCCACTGCACCAGGATGAAAGACACCATCCACACAGTGCTCACCAGCACAGCGCCCACAGCCACGCACGGCTTCTCCTCCACAACATTTTGGACCTGCCCCTCTGCCCATTTCCTGGGCTAACTCTTGCCATTTCTGTGCATTGCAAAACAACTTTTCCCCTCCTCGCATCTTCTCCCTGCAGAACTGCATGGCACACTTCCACCCTCCCTCCCTCCCCCTTTGGTTTCAGCAGTGCCCCCCATCTCCCTCACTTCCTCTCTCCCATTACATATCAATTTCCCCCCCTGCTGCCCTTCACAGGATCCCCCCCTTTGTTAACAGTTCTCCTCCATCCCACCTATCATCTCTTCTGCCTCTATCCTAAATCCCACCAAGAGGATTTTGGGGCAGCATGACTGTGCACAGTGCCTAAGACAGGCTTACAGCGCAGCTCTTCATTCCCAGAGCATCAGCAGCCCAAAGAAGCGTAAGGATCTTACTGAGCACCACACAGCTTCTGCCACGCCTCGTGGTATCGGACAGGTTCCTCCTGCAGGGTGGCAGGCTCCAAGTCAGCAGAGTCGATGTACTGGGAAAGAAAATGCAGACAAAGCCGATGAGACAGCACCAGAGGGGCACCAACACCGAGGCTCTTCAGTGCTCCTCCTTCCCTCCCCTGGATAGCTCTCAGTCTGGGTCCTGCTCAATGCTTTTGGGTTTTCTGCACTCATTTCCCCTTTGCCAGCTAACAGAACTGCTTCCCCCACCTTCATGCTGGGTGTGCACAAACTGCAGCCAGCTCTTTGTCTCCTCCTCTCCCTGCTGCAACAGAAAACCCCAAACCAGCGTCACATCTCCACAGAGCACCACGAGATGCAGACAAACACCACCACAAAAGCATCGTTCCACAAACGCACCCCATCCAACCCCCAAGAGGTACCAGCAGAACAAGAGGGCATTGTGAAACACAGGTCATTATAATTAAATAATGCTGCCATCAGTGCTAGGCATGGGAGAACTGCGGGTTTTCCAGTTGCAAGAACCATCCTGCTCCTTCTGAAGCCTGGAACACAGCTACACAGTCCTATAAGGTGATGCAAGGCCTCCGTGCACGGGCACCAGAACCCCTCCCCACCACCAAACGCAGCTGTTGGGAAGTGCCCACAGATTTTGCTGCTCTGTGCCTGACTGCGGATGTCCGGATGCTGCAATCCAATACAGCCCCAAAGCTCAGCGCCATAATCAACCCTCCCACACGGTTTATGAGAAACCTCATGAAGAGGGGTGGCACTGCAGGTGGATTTGGGAGGGGGAAATACACACCTTGATGTCAAGCTTATGGTTGATAGCCAGTGCAGAGTGTTCCAGTGCTTTAATGACAGAGGCGTAGGAGTCTGAAAACTTGGTGTACTTGCCAACAAGTGCAATGGAGCACGTCTCAAGGAGACGGTCATACCTGAAGGAAAAGCAAAACGTGGGGGCTGCTAAGAGAAAATGGGGGTAAAAATCACTGACAGCCCTTTCCAAGTGAAAGAAACAGCTCAGCTTCTGCAAGGCTGTCAATGGGAAGAGAAACCTCCCGTGGAAGAGAAGGGCTCCCGTGGCAACTGTGACCTCAAAACGTCAAAGCGAGAATGTAAGAAACAAAAAGCAAAGTGAGAGGAGAAGCTGTTAGGAATGGAGCCAAGCTGCCTTTCCAGGAGGATCCAGAAAGTCAGCAGTAAGCTACAAGGAGAGAAGATCAAAGCACAGCTCTGCATGTCTCCCCTGTACGGCATCCCCACGCTGCTGACGGAGCTCACTGCAGCAGCCAGGAATACACAAATACACAAATCTTGTGCTGTGCTGCCTCCTTTGTGCCCCAGCACCCGACGTGGTGAGCTCCCTGCTCACAGCCAAGGGATTCTGTTGGAAATTCATGACAGTTGCTGGTACCTTCCATCACGCTGCTTAATGAGGGCTGCTCAAACAAGCAGCTCTTTGCAGCAGTGCTGTGTTACAATGGGAGGGAAGCAGCACTCAGCTCTGCTCCTTCCCAGGGCAGAGATGTGTCAGGGGCAGGAAGGGCTCAGGTGCAGACTGAAAGCCCTCAGCTGGGCGTTCCATGAGCACAGAGCACTGCAGTCCCTGCAGTGTCTCAGCAACCTCTCAGTTGGAGAGGGTCCAGAGGAGGCCACAAAGATGATCAGACGGCTGCAGCACCTCCCCTACAAAGACAGGCTGAGGGAGCTGGGCTTGTTCAGCATGGAGAAGAGAAGGCTGCGGGGTGACCTCATTGCAGCCTTTCAGTACCTAAAGGGAGCCTATAAACAGGAGGGGAGTCAACTCTTGGAAAGGGCAGATAACAGCAGGACAAGGGGAAATGGTTTGAAGTTGAGGGAGGGAAGATTGAGGTTGGATGTCAGGGGGAAGTTCTTTACTATGAGAGTGGTGAGGTGCTGGAACAGCTGCCCAGAGAGGCTGTGGATGCCCCGTCCATCCCTGGAGGTGTTCAAGGCCAGGTTGGATGGGGCCCTGGGCAGCCTGGGCTGGTCTGAAATGTGGAGGTTGGTGGCCCTGCCTGGCAGGGGGGTTGGAGCTTCATGATCCTTGGGGTCCCTTCCAACCCGGGCCATTCTGTGGTTCTGTGATCAGTTACAGAACAGCTGCCTCACTCTCCTGAATGCACACCCAAAAGGCACTGCTTTCAGTCCACACAGCTGACTGCCACGCGTGCCCACACACGGCTTTCAGCTCTATGCCATAACAGCTTTTTCACCTCCATCCTCTCCCCCAGGAGGAAAACAAGGCAGGAGATGACACTGCAGAACACCGAATGGGAACGGAGTAACGCTCGTAACCCGATGAGCTACGAGCAGAGCAACTCCACCAGGCTCCCAGCCCCGCAGCTCACCTGTCAGCCATCTCCTTCCACTTCATGAGCATCCTGCGGGGCTGCCTGCCGATGGGGAGGTCCAGCCTGCGCCTGAAGTAGTCCACAACCCCCTGCTCCTCCAGCAGCAGAGGAACCCGGTAGATAGAGGAGACATCGTGAACGCAGATGACCTGTGCATCAAATACCAGCAGCGTTAGAGCTGAGCTGGAGGATTATTTTTAGGCAGTTATATAGAGATATAGGCACAGCTATTTTTAAAGCATCGCCTCTCCTGACTCGCGTGAAAGCAGAGCTCAGCACCTCACTGACAAAACTCCCTCCCTGAATTGTAACTCTTCTCCTTTGCATTCACTTCAAGTGCAACTGCAGACGGGTAACAAGCAGGTGAAGTTGTATTAAAGCTCCTGGGAGGTGCGTGCTGAGATCCAGCTTACTCACAGCTCCCGGCCAGCAGCAGAGCTGGGAGCCCCACTTAAACTCCTGTGCAATTCCCTTCACACAGGCTTGGGTGGAAGAATAACATCATGAGGAGCAGCAAGCAGAAATGCATTCATATCCCTTTAACTTTGGGCAACTGCCCTCTGGTCTCACAGCACTGAAAAATACTCACTCTTCTGTCTTTGCAGAAGGAATAACTGAGGTCAAAAGCTGTTCAGAAAATACCTTGGATGCCACTGAATTCCAAGCCTGAGTGTATTTACTTATAAAAAAATGCCAGCATAAAAGGGACCATTGTTGTAATGTTTACTGATGTAAAGAATGTAGGTAAGACAAAAGCAAATGAATTATGCAGCTCCCAGAAAGGCAAAGCTGGAGCACATCAGCTCTGTGCTCAGATACAGCACCAACAAACAGCCAGGCACGTATCTGCAGACAGCAATCCTTACCTGTTCTGGTTCAACATGACAGAACATGGAAATCTTTTCTTTCACGGAGGTATCCAGGGGAGTGGAGCACCTGCAAACGATCTGACAGACAGCAGTGTCACCCTTGTGAGGCAGAACAGAAGCACTCAGGCACCCAAGTAACAAAGCTGAACAAAGCCATGGTCCCACAGCCTCTGACTGGGAGAGAAACCAGCTCCATCCCGTGGGACCAACCCAAGAGCTCCCAACCTAGGCATTCACGAGGCCAGGCTGCTGCTGCAGCACAGGGGCACACAACCACAGAATGGCTTTGGGTTGGAAGGGACCTGATGGATCGCGGAGTTCC
Organism: Pavo muticus; assembly: GCA_016647715.1. Taxonomy (NCBI): domain Eukaryota; kingdom Metazoa; phylum Chordata; class Aves; order Galliformes; family Phasianidae; genus Pavo; species Pavo muticus. The sequence continues at coordinate 37,731 of JACDJE010000334.1, forward strand.
GACCCCCAGCTGCTACACGGAGTGCCGGATCACACTGTGAGCACTTCATTCCCAAACCCAAAGCCACACAACAAAGCTTACCAGATCCGGGGAGAGGCCGAGACCTCGGAGCTCCCTGACGCTGTTTTGGGTGGGTTTTGTCTTCTGCTCCCCCGTGGAGCTCGGCTGGTCAAAGAGCAGAATTGGCTGCGTTAACTTCAGCACCACATCGCATTACTGGGGTCCCTCCAGCCTTCCTGGGGACCCTCCACCCTCATTCATCTCCTATAACTTTGACCTGGCTTTCAGACAGTTCCCATCCGCTCCAATTACTCCTCCGTATTTCAATCCCAAAGGCTGAGAGCAACCAGAAGAAACCAGAGCTGAATCCTGCACACTGAGCAGGAGCTCATTCCACTGCAGGACAGAGAGCCCAAGATGCTTTCCCCCACTGTTCCCTCCGAACACCTCGCATATTCCATTCCTTGTTTTCTCCCCCTGAATCACCCAGCCTGGATGCAAAGGGAGGGACAGAGAGGAGGGCAGAAAAGGGAGCGATCTGCACTTCAGGAACTCAATCAAACTACTCCAAACCCAGTTCCATGGCGAGGAACCCCCACCTGCAGAGTCCCAGTGCTACAGAGGGCGCTCTCTGGAACTGTCAGCAACATGCAGGAGTTATTTATTCAGCTGTGATTCAAAATAGAGCCTTTTTGGGTGGGTAAGGTTGTAACTGGCATTCAAAGCCAGGTCAGATAACACAGATGAGGTTGTACCAGGCACTGCATGCCATGAAGGAGCTCCATTATGCTCGTGGTATTGACTGGAGCTCACACCCCCGACTGGGAACATAAGAAAACTTCGTTTTCCTCTGTGATTTCTAATTCCATTTCTCTTCTCACAGCACTGCTTCACAACAGCTTTTTGGTTGCATTTCTGAACCAAGCCCAACAAAGCACGTTTACCTGCAAAAGCTTCCCATGTTTCCATAAGGAAAAGCAGCAGTTAGAGATGGAAGCCTGAGTTTACTGCCTCTCCCAACTATTTAGAACATATTTACCCTCTGTTTGCTTCCTGTTTATAAAATACATAACCAAATACTCTGTGTTTCACAGAACCATAGAATGGCCTGGGTTGAAAAGGACCACAATGCTCATCCAGTTCCAACCCCCTGCTATGTGCAGGGTCACCAACCACCAGACCAGGCTGCCCAGAGCCACATCCAGCCTGGCCTTGAATGCCTGCAGGGATGGGGCATCCACAGCCTCCTTGGGCAACCTGTTCCAGTGCCTCACCACCCTCTGGGTGTCATTTCTACAACAGTGCATGCAGAGAAGGTGTCTCAGCATACAGTTATACAGGTGGCTCAGGGGAAGCACCCACCCAGCCCACAGCTGAGCTCTGTACCTGTGGAACGAGGCTGACATGAATGTTGCAGAAGTTCTCCCTCCTGGCTTTGAACTGGAACTGGCGGAAGGCCTCGATGAAGGGCATGCTCTCAATGTCACCCACCGTACCACCGAGCTGGGAAAGACAAAGGCGTTTAGAATTCAAGTTAGCATCACGACATCCTCTGCTACAAAGGCCCACTGAAGGGTACTGACACATACAGACAGTGACACCAACACAACTCCCAGCACCACCCCGATTCCCTAAGGGAGCATCAACTGAGGAGCACAAACAAGAGCCTCGAGGTGACTGGCCTGCCCTTCCTCCACCCACCAGGTGGGAAGAGGGCACAGCACGATTCATTCAGCCTTCCAAGTATCAGCTTCTAATTAAAATTCATTCCATAGGCTCACCTGAGGCAGAGGGCCTCAAAAATGCAACTGTCATAGAATCATAGAATGGCCTGGGTTGAAAAGGACCACAATGATCATCTGGTTCCAACCCCCTGCTATGTGCAGGGTCACCAACCAGCAGACCAGGCTGCCCAGAGCCACATCCAGCCTGGCCTTGAATGCCTGCAGAGATGGGGCATCCACAGCCTCCTTGGGCAACCTGTTCCAAGACCCAAGTCCTTCTGTATGTGGATTCAGACACAGAGCACTGAAAAGCTTAAAGCTGAAAGGGAGATTTGTAAGAACCCAACAACAAGCGGAATCAACCATTCCTGAAAGGTGAGTTTTGCTAAACAAAACATGCATACAGCTCGGTTTAATCCACCCAGAGCTACACACCTCAATCACACAAACTTGGGGCTCCACACCGTCTTCATCCACAGGAATGCGTGCCTGCCTCATCACCCACTCCTGTATGGCATCCGTGATGTGGGGGACCACTGAGGAAGAAGCCAGGAGAAGAGTCAGACCACAGCTTCACTCACTGCAGATGAAACTACCAACAACAAACAGCTGGTGCTTCCCAGACCACTTCCCAAAGCACCCGTGTGCGTTCTGCAAGGATGAATGTTGGAAATGGTTATTTTTGGCTGGCGTTTTCAAGAGGTGCCTTGGCAGGAAATGAAGCCCCGCTTCCATTTAAACTGATGTGAGCAATGTATCTTTTAAGCTGGAAGCTTCCAGTACAAACAGTTCCACACGCTGAGCTCAGAGTCAGCTTGATTTAAACTGCCTACAGAAATAAATCTTGATCCAAAGCAGCTGCGGAGGGTTCTTGAAGAGGATAGAGACTGATCTGATCCTCAGAGATCCCTCTGGTCTCCTAACGACACCGCAGCGTTATTTAAATGAGTTAAGCAGCAATAACTGTCTTAACCAGCTGGCAAATTATCCACATCCGTCTGAAGTTCCCATTTAGGATTGGCTGTGTCAGAAAGTCGGATCCAAGTCTGGGATACAGGTCAGGCAGCAGGTCCATAGGATCACAGAAGGGCTGGGGTTGGAAGGGACCCCAAGGATCATCAGGTTCCACCCCCCTGCCGCAGGCAGGGCTGTCAGCCTGTAGGTCAAGTGCTAGATCAGGTGCCCAGGGCCCCATCCTACCCGGCCTTAAACACCTCCAGGGAAGGAGCATCCACAGCTCTGGGCAGCAGTGCCAGCACCTCACTGCCCAATCAGTGGAAAACTTTCCCCAACATCCGATCCAAACCTTCCCTCCTTTACAACCATTCCCCTTCAACCCGTCGCTCTCTATACATGTGAAAAGTTGATTACTTTCCTGTTTATAATCCCCTTTTAAACACTGGAAGGCTGCAATGAGGTCACCCCGCAGCCTTCTCTTCTCCAGGCTGAACAAGCCCAGCTCCCTCAGCCTGTCTTTGTAGGGGAGGTGCTGCAGCCCTCTGATCATCTTTGTGGCCTCCTCTCCAACAGCTCCACATCTTTCCTGTGCTGGGGGCCCCAGACCTGGACACAGCACTGCAGAGGGGACAATCTCCCCTGCCCACTGCCATCCATGCTGATGGAGCCCAGGACACCATTGGCCTTCCAAGCTGCAGGCACACACTGCTGGCTCGTGTTAAATTTTCCATCTACCAGGACCTTTAAGTCCTCCTCAGCAGGGCTGCCCTCAAGGAATTCTCCCAGCCTGTACACATATCTGGGATTACCCCGACCCAGGTGCAGCACCTTGCATTTGGCCTTGTTGAACCTCATTAGGTTCACAGGGGCTCACCTTTGGAGTTTACCACGGTCCCTCTGGCTGGCATCCCTTCCTTCTGCTGCATTAACTGCACCGCTCAGCTCGGTGCCATCAGCAGAGTGCTGAGGGTGCACTCAATCCATCATTGATGCCATTGGTAAGGATGCTGAAGAGCGCCGGTCCTGAGATGGACCCCTGGGGGACACCGCTCCTCACCACCCCACCTGCACACAGAGCCATTGACCACAACCCTCTGGCTGTGACCATCCAACCAATTCCTTACCCACCAAACAGCCTGCCCTTCAAATCCGTATCTCTCCGATCTGGAGATGAATTCCCAAGCAGCAGTCTGCAGGGCTACAGCTAACCTACAGCATCAGCCACTACACTCACACTGCTGTGCCTTCTACTTATCATAGAACCATAGAATGGCCTGGGTTGAAAAGGACCACAATGCTCATCAGTTCCAACCCCCTGCTGTGTGCAGGGTCGCCAACCAGCAGACCAGGCTGCCCAGAGCCACATCCAGCCTGGCCTTGAATGCCTGCAGGGATGGGGCATCCACAGCCTCCTTGGGCAACCTGTTCCAGCCAACCCCGACCACGTGATGTCCTGCTACAGGTGGTGGCACAGCTGAGCACAGAGCACTGCTGCCCTCAGCACTTATCGTTGACATTCTGAAGCCTGGATAGCAATGGAAGTCAGCAAAGCTCACGCTGAAGTCCATTACGGTTATTCAGCCTCCTCCTTTGCTTTACTTCTTCGTACAGTTGAAAAACATTTCTCACCTAAGAAGGGTTTCTTCTGTTTTCTTGCCCAGGAAATAGCTTGGATTTTGCCTTCTGTGCCCCGAACACCAAATCCACCAGGAACCAGCACGCCACTGCACCAGGATGAAAGACACCATCCACACAGTGCTCACCAGCACAGCGCCCACAGCCACGCACGGCTTCTCCTCCACAACATTTTGGACCTGCCCCTCTGCCCATTTCCTGGGCTAACTCTTGCCATTTCTGTGCATTGCAAAACAACTTTTCCCCTCCTCGCATCTTCTCCCTGCAGAACTGCATGGCACACTTCCACCCTCCCTCCCTCCCCCTTTGGTTTCAGCAGTGCCCCCCATCTCCCTCACCTCCTCTCTCCCCTTGCATATCAATTTCCCCCCCTGCTGCCCTTCACAGGATCCCCCCCTTTGTTAACAGTTCTCCTCCATCCCACCTATCATCTCTTCTGCCTCTATCCTAAATCCCACCAAGAGGATTTTGGGGCAGCATGACTGTGCACAGTGCCTAAGACAGGCTTACAGCACAGCTCTTCATTCCCAGAGCATCAGCAGCCCAAAGAAGCGTAAGGATCTTACTGAGCACCACACAGCTTCTGCCACGCCTCGTGGTATCGGACAGGTTCCTCCTGCAGGGTGGCAGGCTCCAAGTCAGCAGAGTCGATGTACTGGGAAAGAAAATGCAGACAAAGCCGATGAGACAGCACCAGAGGGGCACCAACACCGAGGCTCTTCAGTGCTCCTCCTTCCCTCCCCTGGATAGCTCTCAGTCTGGGTCCAGCTCAATGCTTTTGGGTTTTCTGCACTAATTTCCCCTTTGCCAGCTAACAGAACTGCTTCCCCCACCTTCATGCTGGGTGTGCACAAACTGCAGCCAGCTCTTTGTCTCCTCCTCTCCCTGCTGCAACAGAAAACCCCAAACCAGCGTCACATCTCCACAGAGCACCACGAGATGCAGACAAACACCACCACAAAAGCATCGTTCCACAAACGCACCCCATCCAACCCCCAAGAGGTACCAGCAGAACAAGAGGGCATTGTGAAACACAGGTCATTATAATTAAATAATGCTGCCATCAGTGCTAGGCATGGGAGAACTGCGGGTTTTCCAGTTGCAAGAACCATCCTGCTCCTTCTGAAGCCTGGAACACAGCTACACAGTCCTATAAGGTGATGCAAGGCCTCCGTGCACGGGCACCAGAACCCCTCCCCACCACCAAACGCAGCTGTTGGGAAGTGCCCACAGATTTTGCTGCTCTGTGCCTGACTGCGGATGTCCGGATGCTGCAATCCAATACAGCCCCAAAGCTCAGCGCCATAATCAACCCTCCCACACGGTTTATGAGAAACCTCATGAAGAGGGGTGGCACTGCAGGTGGATTTGGGAGGGGGAAATACACACCTTGATGTCAAGATTATGGTTGATAGCCAGTGCAGAGTGTTCCAGTGCTTTAATGACAGAGGCGTAGGAGTCTGAAAACTTGGTGTACTTGCCAACAAGTGCAATGGAGCACGTCTCAAGGAGACGGTCATACCTGAAGGAAAAGCAAAACGTGGGGGCTGCTAAGAGAAAATGGGGGTAAAAATCACTGACAGCCCTTTCCAAGTGAAAGAAACAGCTCAGCTTCTGCAAGGCTGTCAATGGGAAGAGAAACCTCCCGTGGAAGAGAAGGGCTCCCGTGGCAACTGTGACCTCAAAACGTCAAAGCGAGAATGTAAGAAACAAAAAGCAAAGTGAGAGGAGAAGCTGTTAGGAATGGAGCCAAGCTGCCTTTCCAGGAGGATCCAGAAAGTCAGCAGTAAGCTACAAGGAGAGAAGATCAAAGCACAGCTCTGCATGTCTCCCCTGTACGGCATCCCCACGCTGCTGACGGAGCTCACTGCAGCAGCCAGGAATACACAAATACACAAATCTTGTGCTGTGCTGCCTCCTTTGTGCCCCAGCACCCGACGTGGTGAGCTCCCTGCTCACAGCCAAGGGATTCTGTTGGAAATTCATGACAGTTGCTGGTACCTTCCATCACGCTGCTTAATGAGGGCTGCTCAAACAAGCAGCTCTTTGCAGCAGTGCTGTGTTACAATGGGAGGGAAGCAGCACTCAGCTCTGCTCCTTCCCAGGGCAGAGATGTGTCAGGGGCAGGAAGGGCTCAGGTGCAGACTGAAAGCCCTCAGCTGGGCGTTCCATGAGCACAGAGCACTGCAGTCCCTGCAGTGTCTCAGCAACCTCTCAGTTGGAGAGGGTCCAGAGGAGGCCACAAAGATGATCAGACGGCTGCAGCACCTCCCCTACAAAGACAGGCTGAGGGAGCTGGGCTTGTTCAGCATGGAGAAGAGAAGGCTGCGGGGTGACCTCATTGCAGCCTTTCAGTACCTAAAGGGAGCCTATAAACAGGAGGGGAGTCAACTCTTGGAAAGGGCAGATAACAGCAGGACAAGGGGAAATGGTTTGAAGTTGAGGGAGGGAAGATTGAGGTTGGATGTCAGGGGGAAGTTCTTTACTATGAGAGTGGTGAGGTGCTGGAACAGCTGCCCAGAGAGGCTGTGGATGCCCCGTCCATCCCTGGAGGTGTTCAAGGCCAGGTTGGATGGGGCCCTGGGCAGCCTGGGCTGGTCTGAAATGTGGAGGTTGGTGGCCCTGCCTGGCAGGGGGGTTGGAGCTTCATGATCCTTGGGGTCCCTTCCAACCCGGGCCATTCTGTGGTTCTGTGATCAGTTACAGAACAGCTGCCTCACTCTCCTGAATGCACACCCAAAAGGCACTGCTTTCAGTCCACACAGCCAACGACTGCCACGCATGCCCACACACGGCTTTCAGCTCTATGCCATAACAGCTTTTTCACCTCCATCCTCTCCCCCAGGAGGAAAACAAGGCAGGAGATGACACTGCAGAACACCGAATGGGAACGGAGTAACGCTCGTAACCCGATGAGCTACGAGCAGAGCAACTCCACCAGGCTCCCAGCCCCGCAGCTCACCTGTCAGCCATCTCCTTCCACTTCATGAGCATCCTGCGGGGCTGCCTGCCGATGGGGAGGTCCAGCCTGCGCCTGAAGTAGTCCACAACCCCCTGCTCCTCCAGCAGCAGAGGAACCCGGTAGATAGAGGAGACATCGTGAACGCAGATGACCTGTGCATCAAATACCAGCAGCGTTAGAGCTGAGCTGGAGGATTATTTTTAGGCAGTTATATAGAGATATAGGCACAGCTATTTTTAAAGCATCGCCTCTCCTGACTCGCGTGAAAGCAGAGCTCAGCACCTCACTGACAAAACTCCCT
>JACDJE010000334.1:45331-68973 GCA_016647715.1 Pavo muticus
CCAACCTAAACCTCCCCTGTCTCAGTTTAAAACCATTCCCCTTTTTAAGAACAAATCACACATATCACAAGGGCAGCACAGACCACAGAAAGGCCTCAAACTGAGATGGAATCCAAAAGCAGGACAGAAATACAGAACCCATCCCTCAGCATCAGAAACAAAGCCTCGCATCACCTTGGACGGTTTTGCCCAGGTAGTCTCCCTTCCTCTCCTTGTTGATGACATACTGGTAGATCTTCCCCGTGGTCAGATTGTTGTCTTTGGTGAGGCGGATGTCGAGGAAGCGCTCGTAGTTACCGAGGTCCAGGTCCACCTCCCCGCCATCATCCAGCACAAACACCTCTCCTGCAGCACACAGAGGAGCACACACAGCTCAGAGCAATGCGGCCGCTGGTTGGACGCTGCGTGACAGACGGGCAAGGGCCTGCAGCAGAAGTGTTTTGGGGAGCAGCTGGGGGAATGGGGTGGGTCAGTCTGGAGGAGGCTAAGCGGGGACCTCGGTGCTCCCTTCAGCTCCCTGCAAGGAGGCTGTGGATCATAGAATGGTTTGAGTTGGAAGGGACCCATAAAGGCCATGTGGTCCAACCCCCAGCATTGAGCACAGACACCCACAGCGCCATCAACGCTCAGAGCCCCTCCAGCCTCACCTTGGGTGTCTGCAGGGATGGGCACCACCGCCTCCCTGGGCAACCTGTGCCACTGCCTCCCTGCCCTCATTGCAAAAAGTTCTTCCTTATATCCCATCTAAATCTCCCCTCTTTCAGTTTGAAACCATTTCCCCCTGTGCTATCACCACAGACCCTGCTGAAGAGTCTGTCCCCTTTCCTACAGCCCCTTTAGACACTGAAAAGATCAGACTCTGCTCCTGGGTAACAGCGACAGGATGAGAGATGACAGCCCAAAGCTGCACCAGGGCAGGGTCAGGTTGGGTATTAGGAGCGATTTCTCCTCTGAAACAGTAATGATGCAGTGGCACAGCTGCCCAGGGGTCACCATCCATTCCAGAACCACAGGGATGTGGCACTGAGGGATGCAGTCAGTGGGCACGGTGGGGTGGGATTGGACTGGATGGTCCTCTGCAGCCGACACGATTCTACGGCAGCGGGAAGAACTCCCGGTAAGGAATCACCCTCCGGCTGCCGCAGCGAGCTCAGGGCCCTGTCTAGCAGACAGGATGAGCACAGCGATGAGTCAACCCCTGTGCCAGGCAGGAAACTCACTCACAGCGATAAAAGAGCACAGCCAGGCCCCCAGAACCCCATAACCCACCCCACCTCCAGCCCCACCCCGGGCACAGGGCAGACCCGTGCTGGCTCCCCCCGGCCCGGCGCTCACCGTGCTCGTAGGGGGAGAAGGTTCCGGCGTCGATGTTGATGTAGGGGTCGATCTTGATGGAGGTGACGCGCAGCCCGCTGGACTTGAGGATGGTGCCGATGCTGCTGGCGATGATCCCTTTGCCGATGCCCGAGATCACCCCGCCCGTCACCAGGATGTACTTCATCTGCCTGCCGGTCTGACAGCGCGCCTCAGGAAGGGCCGCGCAGCCCCCGCCCCGCCGTCCCGCCACGCCCTCCCGCCGGCGCGCCCCGCAGACCCCCCCGCGCTGCCTGGACGGCGCTCACCTGTTCCCGCGCGCGGGTTCCTGCGGGGAGGAGCGCACACGCACGCCGTGCCGGCGGGGCGCACAAGCGCATGAGGCCGGCGCGCGGCAGGGCGCATGCGCGGTGCTCCTCGGGCGCATGCGCAGTACGGAGGGGGCGGGGCTTAGGGGGCGGGCGCGTTCCCGCCCTGCGGGGCTCTCGTCAGGCGCTGTGGGCAGTACGGGTTCGGCTCCGTGCGGTGCGGACGGACTCGTTTGCCGTTGCGGCCTTGCAGTGCCTTACCCTTAGGTGTCTCCCAGCAAAATACAGACTGTGAACGACTTCCTTCCAGATGTGTAGGAAGCGATTCGCAGCAGAAGGCGTGAATTGGAAGGCGCTTGTTGGGAGGGCTGACAGCCCCAGGCAGGGGAGTCGCTGCCGCCCGCCCTTGTGGGAGGCGCCCGCAGCTGTGCTGCAGGAGCGATCAAATGGCTCCCGCTGCGGTGCAGGTGCCTGCTGAAAGGCTCACCCAGTGGTGGCAGCTCTCTCTGAGCAGAGACAACCCGAGCTCTGACGCTGCTCTTTCTTCTGCTGAGTGAGAAAGTGCCGATTTTTATGTTTTTCCTCTCCAGTTCCCATCCGTGTGTGGGTCACCCCCGCTGCAGCCAGCAGGGCGCCGTGGAGGTGTTCCTCTGTGTTTGGTTCCTGCGTTGTGCTCCCCAGGCTGTGTCTGTGCTGCATTGCAGTAAGCTCAGCAGAGGGGACGCGGGGTTATTGGTGAGCAGAACATACAGAATACGAATGGGGAAAGTCTTTCACAGAGCATCCATTGGGGGTCCATCCCCACGTCCCCATGGCAGGAGGTCCTCCAGGGGCCTTTTGTGCCACCGGGCCCCTTCCCAGAGGTGAAGCTGCATAACATTTTGCTCTGAGCTTGGTCAGGTGTTCCCCAAAACGCGAAGTTAACGCCTGCTGCCCTGGGTAACAAGGGAAATCGGGCAGGTAGGACAAAGGACGATAAGAAAGTATGATAAAAGCTGTTTGTAGATGCACAGCGCGCTGCAAGGGTGCCGAGTCTTCTGCAGAGATGTCCGCTAGATGGTGGCGTTGAACAGGAAAAGGAAGAGTGAAAAAAGCGAGGAAGGAGCGGGGCCTGCAGAACTGAGCAGCAGCGTCTGTGATGATGGACCGTGTTGTGCCTTTGGGCAGAGCGCAGGACTGAGCTGAGCTGTCCCTGTATGCAAGCCATGTGATTGAGCTTCCTTAACAACCCACGGTGCTGGGGCAGGTCTGCCAGTCCTCTGTGAGAGCAGGTACGAGGCAGTGCAAGGAAAGGGATGGGGTAGAGAAAAGAGACCTCCTACCCTGACAGGGGTCACAGAGCTGATCACCAGACATGGGCACGGTGCTGAGAGGTGCCCTGGTGAAGAGGCTAAGTGCAGGGAGGTGAGAGAGTGAGGTGGAAAATCTGCTGGGACACTGGGGGGTGACTTCTCCCTGGGATGCCATGCATGCCAGCAGCTTCCACAGGAGAACAAAAGCCATCCCTGCTACTCATGTGCTCATCAGTCATGCATGTCTCACCATTGTGATAAAGTGCAGGAGAGCTCATCTGTCCAGGTGTCAGCCAGCAATTCTGCGTGGGGACAGAAAGGTCTTCGCTGACCACAGAACAAAGGGGCTCAGTGCCATAGGAGATAATGCAATGCCTTGTTGAAGAAATGTGGTATCTTCATAGCAGGACAGGAGCACTCAGCAGAGCAGCAAGGTGCCAACAGGCAAAGCAAGTCCTGGTCTCATTAGTTGCAATGCACAGTGCATAAACGTTGTCTGGGCAGTGTGTGACAGCCCTGTCCTCACGCTGTGCCTGTGTGACCTGGACAGGACGCGGCACAGGCTCACGGCTCATCGCTGCCGTGACAGTGGTGAGAGGAGGAGTGTCACAGGAAACCTGTGTGAGGGAGCACTGATTCTGAGCACAGCTCCAGAGGAGGTATGAGAGATGTAAATTACACCTCCCCTCATTCAGGAGGCTTTCATGGGTGTGCTAAAGACCTGGCTTTTGTTTCATTCACTGCAGCATGGCTGTGTAAGGGTTACCAGCCACAAGAAATGATCCGTTTGGAGCTCATTCAAAGCCCTGCTGGCACGTTTCCTTCTTTCTGCACCCATCTTCAGGTGTTTACTGACAATATTTGCCTTGTAATGATTGAACTCCCGGCCTCATGTTTGCCTGGCAGCAAAAGCAATTGTTGGATAACTGCGGGACACTGAAGCTTCCCGATTCCCTGTCAGTGCAGGACTCAGCTCAGAGCACTGCATGGGGAGCCGCTGCTTCCTAACAGCAGGGAAAGGTTTGGAGCTGCAAAGAGGAGTCGAGGGACTTCCAGGGACTGGCATCAGGGAAGCAGCTCCGCCTTTCTCCCACAGTTTTGTGCTAACGTGGGGCTGAAGGCACTCAGACTTTAGCAGAAAGTCACTTGAGCTTTCTGGCAGAGCTGAGATCAGCTGTCTGTGTTCTGCCCCACGGTGTAAATCTGACAGGATCACTGCCTTGCAATGAGAACAGGAGACGTGGGCTCTCACCAAAGTGTCGCCTTCCCTCAGGTTCTTCTGACTGGAAAAACAAATAGCATCCTTCTTCCATTTCAGGAGCAGAGCATATTGATTGTCAGCAGGAGAGCACACACCGCGAGCACAGCAACGTGCACAGAGCGTGGGGACCTGAGCTTGGCACAGGGACAGCTCAGCACTGCTCAGCACACAGAGGGAGCTCCACTGCTCGGGTGCGAAGGAAACAGAACTGCTGTGAGAGGACAGCAGTGAGCAGAGGGTGTGAGAGCTGGAACGGCAGGCAGAAGATTTGCAGGGCAGTGAATCTGGCTGAGAAACACCAAGTCACACAGCGATGCCTTTGTGAGGCTCTTCCGGGTAGTAGGAAAGGAGAAAGGAAAGGAAGACAACAGAAGGAATGAAGGAAATCCAAGTTGGAACCCTGAGAGAAGAGAGCCTGGGGCAGTGGGATACCTGAGAAACACGGTGACCTTCAGCTCATCTGATTCTCAGAAAATTGGAGCTTCTGTTTAATCTGAAATAAAGCTCTCTGTATTCCTGGAGCGAAGCCATGCGTGCTGTTTCTCCTCGGCTGCTGCAGCTGTAAGTGGGCTTCTCATTCAGAGGCCACTTCACAGCTGATTTTTACTCTGGTTTTGCTTAACTGTCAATGAAGAAATATTGAGGTACTGATTTCTGCCTGAATTAAAACATTTCCCTGCGCAAAGTGAGTCGTTACAGAAGAAGCCCTCAAGTGCAGCCAGAGGACTGCGGCGTGCTGAGCTGCAGCCAAACAAATGCTCCCAGCTCCTCCTGTTCAGCAGCAATGCAATGCACGCCCCATGCCTGCAGGTGAGGCAAGCAGGTCATACATGTGGATCCTCAGTGAGAAGAGAGCAGCGTTAGGAAAGACATGGAGGACTCAAGAGCTCAAAGGAAGGTGTGGAAAAAGGCAGCAGCTGCGTGCTGAGCTACCCAGAGCTTGGCACAGACACTGCAAGAGCAGCTGCCAGCTACACGGCCTGAGGTACATGGGGTGCAGGGGAGCAAGATTTCCTTGTTTCAGTCTGGGACAGCGGGAGAAGCTGGGTCAGGAGCAGCGGGGAGCTGTGCAGGAGCACACCTGGGTTGGTTTTGGACAGGAGTGAGTGCTACTCGTTGCCTTTGTTTTGGGAGCAGCGGAACAGTCCTGCAAATGGCCAAGCCAGGTGGCGGGACTGTAAGCTCAGCAATATTCGCCCCCTGGTGAAACAGTTGGCATTTGTGTTTGATCTCTCTCTCTTGATCTCTGTAGCATAAGGCTGAGCGTGGCCTTAAGTGTCCAATAGCGAGAAGGAGATGTGCTGCCAAAGCAGATGAGAGGGCAAGCTTTTGTCCCTGCCAGCACTCGGGGCTGCTCTCCTGCTGTGTTTGCAGAAGGACAATCCGGATGGGCCGGAGGAATTTTAATCCTGAATGATTTCCACATTCCTTCCAGCACGGCAAAGGATTCTGCTGAGGCATCAACCGCCCCGTCCAGCTCAGTCTGTCCTCCATCTGATAAGCTAATTGAGGATCTAATCGAGGAATCAATGAAGGCATTCTGCCCGTTACCATAAGGTAATCAGCCAGCTTCCCAGGGCGTTTGGACACAGTCCTGTAAGCTAAACAACAAAATGCCATCAGCTTCCACTGCACTCCTGGAGCGCTGGGTGCTGGAAGCTGCAGTGCTGGCCGGGCTCTGTGTGCCCCCCTTGCAGTGACGGCTCGGCTGCTTTGTGCTGCCCACAGCCCAAGGGACAAAGTTAACTCTGGAAGCAGAACTGCTGAAAAGTCCTTTTTCTCTCCCCGTGCAGCTGCCACTGATTGTGCTTTTTGTTAGATCTCATTCTGGCCTTTGTCTTAGCATCACAGGGAGACGTTCAGCTTTTGTTCCAGGGAGGTTTCTAGCTTCATTGTGCCAGTTGCAGCTGTAATATGTAATGCAGCTGGAAGCTAAGAACTCTTCTTTGATTCATTTTTCCTTTCCAAGGTATAACACGTGAAACTGAAAACGTGAAGGGATCATCTGAGAGCTATGGGGGCTCCTTCTGGTCTCACTCCAATCGGTGTGAATGGGAAAAAGATGGGAGGATAATCATGGGGCAGAAGCAGGCGTGCAGCCTCTCCTTTACTGCTGTGCTGTGGTCCAATGCAGAATGTTGTCCAAAGCAATTTTAAAGGATTCTTTTTGCCTTGTCTTCCTTACTTCTCCTTCCCTCCTTCCTTCCTTCCCTCCTTCTTTCCCTCCTGTGTACTCCAAGGAAGCTGAAAGTAAGAGCAAACACTTGGAACTCACCAGGTCCCTTCCAGGTTAACCCACCTGTCTGAGATGAAGGTCTCTATGAGCTGACACCACGAGTGCTTTATTAGCATTAATGAAGCATCTTATCCTTTCCGACTTCACATCACCCAAGCTACCAGCAGGCTTTTTGCAGCCCCATTGTCCAACTGGCAGCACAAAGCTATTGCTGCTCCTGCTGCTGGTTCAGACCCCGTGCCCAGCTGTCTGAATGTGAACGACCCAAAAACGTTTGGCCTCCTAGCAAGTGATAAATGAAAACCTGAAGAGAGCACTTGTGAGTCCCAGCACAGATTTTCACCTTGATGATTTCTAATGGAGCATCAGAAGATTTTGCTTTCGGCTGCTGAGAAAGAGGCCGAGTTTCTCACCAAGCCTCCAAGGTGAAGCTGCGTGTCTTTGTCTCAGCTATTCCACACTGGCACAACCCAATGGGATTGCAGTGAAAATCTGAGATTCCAGGAGGCCCCTCAGCAATCAGCATTGCTTTTTCTGTCTCAGCCTCTCAAGACAAATCAGGCTGTGTCAGGATTACAGGAACTGAAAAGCCCGTGTCTTCTGATTTCTGCGCTGTGGCCCCGAGTGCACTGTATTGAAATAACATCATCTTTCTTCCATGGCCACGTGGCTCTTCCCGTGACCTCACACTGTGTCCCAGCCTGGGGCCTTGAGCCCATCCGTGCTGCAGCTCCTCCTCACCCCACGCTGCACCACTGGGTGTCCCAGGGCTGCTGTGTAATAACTGCCCAGCCAGGGGGGGCGTCTTGGTTGGCTGCTGGCTGCTGCCCAGCAGAAAGCAAAGTAATCCGCTAACGGGATGCTTGTGTTCTAGGCACAAGGGTTTTGTGGGGTTTTTGTTTGTACTGACATGAAGTTAGGGTCTTTGAGATCATGGCCCCAAGCTGCCTGAGCTCGTTCGGACACCGCTCCCAGTTACAGGGTTTGATCTTAGGGTGGTTCTGTGTGGAACCAGGAGCTGGACTTGGTGATCCCTGTGGGTCCCTGCGGTCTCTTCCCTCTGGCTCACTGCATCTTGCAGTGCTTGCAGGAGGGGAACAGCACTTCAGTAACCAGAAGATCACGAGCAGAAAGGCAACCTGAGGACTGGAGAGGTGAACTTGGAGGGACGCGTGCCCCACGCACAGTGCATCACCCCCTGTACTCCCCAGCTTTGCTGTGCAGGAGCCCCGCTCTGACACGTGGATTGCTTTTCAAGGTAGGAGTATTTACATGTGTTTGTAGCAATGCCAAGATTTGAAACGAAGGTTTCAGAATCACGCTTTCTCAAGAGAAGCTCCGTGCTGGGCTGGGAAGCGCTGCCTGCTTTCAGCCTCTGGAGGGCAGGAATGTCTGCAGGAGCTGCGGAGGACGGGAGGGCCTTACAGCAAGCGGTAGGGAACGGCTGTTGGACGGAGCTGCCCGGGGCGCTGCTGGCACCGACGTTTCCATGCTCGCTGCCTGCCCTCCCTGCAGCTCCGCACCATTGCTGCATTTCAGGATCTGCTGCCGCTCATTTGCAGCCTTCATCTCCCACGAAATTCAGGCTGACAATCTCATAAAAGCAGAGCAGAAGTAAGAAAAATGAACATGCCCAGTCAGTGCACACAGCGATTACAGGCATCAGCATTTTTATCTTGCCAAATAACAATCACGCCGTCCTTATCAAGGATGTGCCATCACAACCACCTCCAGCCTCGAGGTTATTTTTCTCTTCTGTGTTTCTGTTATTGGGGTTTCAGGAGAGCTGGGACACAGGCAGATGGGATCACAGGCCAGACCTGCTCCAGCAGGCATTGAGGCTCGGGAGCAGCTCTCAACCCGTGGAACGGAGGAGCTGGGTCCTCAGTATTTATCACTATAGTTAACTGCTCTTGTTATCTATGGTATATTTATGCTCACTTCTTAGTGAGCCCACATGGATCCTGTCGGCCCAGTCCCCACCTCCTGAGCTCCCTGAGGACTGAGCTTATCCCCTCTGGTACATGTGACACATCGGGCACTCCCCCAGTTCTGTGTTGTCTGAGCATTCGGTGAGGGTGCACTCTGCATTTCCTTATCTGTGTTGGATGATGTAAACCCCACAGGGGTAACACCAGGGGTGCCAGCCCCTTGTTGGTGAGCACTGGGCCCAGTGTGCTGGCAGCTTTTCAAGCACCTCAGAGTAGCTCTGCCCAGCCCAAATTGCACTGCCTCCCAGGTGATTCTTCTGCACGAGGCAGCATCAGAAGCTTTAACGAAGTCAAGACAAACTGCATCAACCTCCTTGACCTCATCCAGATAATTCTTCAGCCATTCTTCATTGCTGTTGCCTGACCATGGTTTGTCTTTGGTAAGCCCATTCTGTTTCTGGCTGCTGCCTCATCCCACACAGCTTTGGATGAGGTCTCCAGGAGGCCGTGCTCCATGGCTTTCCATGCATGGAGGTGAGGCTGACCAGCACGTGGTTTCCAGCCCCTCTTCTTAGCCCAGCTGAAGAGCATAAAACCCAGGAATATACAACCCTGCCCAGCTGTCTGAGAGTTTCTTCTTGCTTCAAAGTAATGCCTCTCCGATGAACACAAGAAGGATACAGCCTGAAGTTTGCAGAGCTCTTCTGTGTTGGAGGTGCTTCTCAAGCCAGCTCGTTCTTTTCTCTCCCTTCAGCCAGGCAGCTGCTTCAGCTGTGCTTGTTCCAGACTGCTGTGTGATGTTGTTTTTCTAAGATCTGCCCATCAAGGAGGAATTCATTTCAGTTGGCGAAGGACAATGCACTGAAACAGCCACAGCTGAGACAAAGACGGGAATTAACATTTGTAAAGGAAGAAAGGGACAAAAGAAACGTTGGTGACAAGGAAGAGAGTGAAACAAAAATGAAATCATTGCCATTATCCGACTACAAAGGGGAGGGATGCTGCTCCGGGGATGAAGACTCCCACCATGCAGCCTGCTGCCTGGGCCCTGCTCCAGGGGAAGCAGTTTGTCCATGTGCAGCAAGGGATGGGGCAGGGCTGTGAGCACGGAGGACTGATTCACCCACCATCACTGCTGGAGAATGGTCTGTTCCCATGGTGCTCACCAGCAGATTCCCATGGTGCTCACCAGCAGATTCCCATGGTGTTCATCAACAAATTCCCATGCTATTCACTGGCAGATCTGTGCAAATACATTTGTTAGGCAGGATATTTCAAAGTGCTTCCCAAGAAGAAGGAAAGTCCCCCGAATGGTTGCCCAAGTCTGGTTGCACACTGGCCCTCAGTCCTCGCTTGTTGCTGGGAGGCGGTGGGTGACTCAGGAGCAGTCCTAGGGCGATGGCCAGGAGAATGCTGCTCACAGCCTGTGGTGGTGTCCAATGAAGCACACATTCCTCCTTTCCAGGAGCTCCTAGAGGTGCCCGTGCTGCTGCTGATGGCATCATGACATCCATCATGGCACTCACAAAGCTATGTTATCCTCCCACCACAGTGGATGCTCTCTTGCAGGTTTGCAGTCATGGCCGTCCTGTTGGTGCAGATGGGAACCTCCATCAGGGATCAGAAAACACTTAATTTGGGGTAGGTTCAGCAAAACCACAGGCACCAAGCCTGGAGTGTGCAGATCTCCATATGTACAGCCATTACTTTGACTCCTGGCCAGGGCTCACAGGCAGGCTGGCTCCCTGTGACACTGTTCTGGTTGCGGAGGTTGTCCACAACCCCTCCACAAATAATGCCCTGAGCACAAATCATTGCCCAGGGATGAGCTGGGGCCCTGCCCCAGGGTCAACAAAAGCTTTTGGACCTCAGCAGCAATTTAGCAGTACAGCCACACGCTTTAGCAGCAAAAGCTCTGCCGAAGGGCAGAGGGGAGGATTCCTGCACAGCTCGGAATGAGCTTTGCCAGGGGAAACGTGCAGACTCATTGACAAGTAATGAATCATGAAGCAGCAGGAAGCGAGCGAGCCAAGAAAAAGTGTGAGCTCTGCAATTAACTAAGGGGTGCTTAGGTGAATAACGAAGGGGTATGATACTAAGGCACAAAGCAGTCGAAGCTGGGAGCGTTGCAAGGCTGGTTGCTGTGCACCATAGCTTTCCCAAAGAACTTTTAGAGGAAGAAATTGCTCGTATATCTTGAGCAGAAGCAAACCCTGTGTGTGTGTGTGTGTGTGCTGATCGGGCAGCACAGCTGAGCTTCTAACTCATGTTTAAATTGATGAGCGACCCAGATGAGTGGAAGCCAGGAAATTATCTGCACCAAGACAAGGCAGCAGGCACGAGAGATGGCAGAGGAGCGGGGGAAGGATGGGTTTCCACTATGTAAGAGACACTTGCTGCGGGCGATCAGCTTACAGAGCAGATGGGAGAGAGACAAGGGGAAACGGTTGCGTTGTGCCCTGGATTTGGGCAGGGGTTGGAGTTTGGGTGGTGAGGTGCTGCCCGAGCTCTGCTGTGGGCTCCCTGCAAAACGGGACCCCTCGCTGGAAGGATCTTGGAAGTGCAGACAAACTGCAGTTCAGAACTGCTCTATTATTCGTGTCACCCCGGCCCCAGCACATCCACCTCTCTAAGGCGCTGTGCCAGGAGCAGCTGTGTCACAGAAGCCGGCTCCCAGCCTGGCCATGGCCAACCGAGGAGGAGACTTCTTCAGAAAACATTAATTTCAGCTGAAATCCCCTGTGTTTTGTGTCCTCGCCTCCCATTCCATGTAACCCCAGTGATACCAATGAGTACAGGTGCCTCTCCCGGGCAGGGAGCTTTACATGTGCCTCTCAAGAGGAGCAAGGGGAGAGGACGCAGGGAGAGCAGAGATGGTTTCTCTTTCTTTCCCTGATGCAGCATCACCTTTGAGGGAGATGTCAGTGTGCATCAGAGCAGGACTTTGCCTGGGCACCGAGGATAACCTGGATAACTCTGAATGCCCATTTGCTAGAACAATTTCCTCCAAGCATCCAAAGGATGGCAGGTTCAGCCAGAGGCATCACTGCAGGCTTGGTGGAATCAAGCATTCAAGAGACCTGAGCAGAACACCGAGCCCCGTGCCTGTGGCCTTGCCTGCCTGGGAAAGGCAGAATGGTCACACTGTGTTCACAATGCTCCACTGCCCTCAGTGACTGCACTGCACTCGCCGCTGCTCCGGTACCTCCTGCTGCTGCAGGACAAGTGCTGGGTGCCATGTCTCTTCCCCATTGTTTCTCACTCTGCTTCTTCTCTAAGCTCCTTTTGTTTGCCCTGCACCCTTTGCCGGTTTCCCAGACCCACGAGGCGAGCAGATCAAACAGATGGATGCTCCCTGCTTGTCTCCAAGGACGGCTGATCTACCAGAGCCAGGAAGTTAGCGCTTGTGCATGGAAGTCACTCAACCTCCGTGCAGAGGCTGTCACTGAGAAGCAAAGCAGCCCTCGCTCCCTGTAGCTTAATCCCCTGACCTCGGACCCGCATCGCTCCAGCTGGAGCAGTAATTCCTGCTGTTTACATGGGTCAGCAGCTAGACAAGGACTTGACTTAGATTTTCTCAGCAGGTCACGCGGCTGTTTGCTAATCAGCGGTAGCACAAACAGTGCCGGAATCCTCACAGGTCACTTGCTGGGGACAGGCTGAACAAACCAGCACCAGATGAAAAGCAGCACGGGTGAGTGGGTGAGGTTTGAAGCAACTGCACTGGAGCCCCGAGTCTGTGCCTGGAGGGCTTCCAGGGCTCAGGAAAGGGAGAGGCAGTGCTCAGGAGACCCATCGCTCAGCCATGGTCCTTGACTAGATCGGAGAGTGCAAGTGGGGCTGCTCCCAGGCAGCACCTGCAGAGGTGTGAGCTGCCAGCAGCACGAGGCTGGGCCTTGGATGCTGCAGGAGCGATGGCTGCAGCTCTCATCACATTGCCATCTGTCATCCACATCCTCAGGTGCAGAGGGATTCTTGCAGTGGACATGTGTAAGGGAAGGGCAGCTCCCTGCACGGGGGCTCGCTGGGTGCTACTGGAGAACACCCTGCAGTGCCAGCCCTGTCCCTGGGGATCTGCTCTTCCACCAAGCAGCCAGAATTGCTCCTCCAGTGGTAGGATCTGGGGGTCACTGCCATCCCGATCCTCTAATAATAATACAGTTGTGGCTATAGGAACCAAGAGATGGTGTCACACCTGTGTCCAGCAGCTCACCAGTTCTGTGAACCAGAGAGGCCAGGAGGGGTTTCATGGGGCTGAGTGGTGTAACAATCCCTGCAGGAAGGAATGCCCTCTTTTCTTCTCTCTGAAAGCTGCTTCATAACTCAGTACCCAAGGAACCAGGGCTTATGCTTTTATAATGCTGCCAAAATTACGAGTCAAGTTCAGGATAAGTTATATCTTGATTTTGTCTTTTCCTTCTGAAGAGCCCCTGGTG
Organism: Pavo muticus; assembly: GCA_016647715.1. Lineage (NCBI taxonomy): Eukaryota > Metazoa > Chordata > Aves > Galliformes > Phasianidae > Pavo > Pavo muticus. Next base: position 58,110 of record JACDJE010000334.1, read on the forward strand.
GTGGTGGTGGTGCTGAGCAGTGATGGATCTTTTCAATCTCTCCTCCATGCTCTCCCCGTTCTGGCCTGCCCCAGTTTTGCTGTATTTCTCAGCACTGCTTTATGCAGCAGCTCGGTGTTCCAGAACTGAGGGCAAACGCAGAGGTGAAATGCACCACATGTGTGGGTTTCCAGCCCCGCTCACTGCCCTGCCCACGATCCTGCAAGCTGGAGCATGGGCCAGCCTCGGGTTTCCTATATGGCAGCACTGACCTAATTAGTGTCTGAAACAAACAGCGGAGAAAGACTCGCAGCCGTATGGTGCAGCACAAACCCTCTCCCTCCTTTCACTCTCCCGGCCCCGGGGATCCATCCCAGGCAGGTGCTGCTGTGATTGCAGCAGGCTGTGAATCCTCTCCCCTCTCCTCGCGGGGATGCCACCTGCTGTCTTCTGACCTCGTTAGCTTCTCCTCCTGTTCCACTTCCCCGCTCCGCGCTCCCAGCCCCACCCTGCGGCTAATTACTGCAGGAACGCGCTGCTCAGAGCGGGGCGAGCAAGGTGCTCCTCGCCCTGCCCGGTCGGCACAGGGGAGGGACGTGCTGGCCGTCAGGATGATGCCCTCTTCCTGTTCTTCTCTTTCTTCCCTCTTTGTTTCTATCTTAATTATTTGCTTGATGCTCCCCTTCAGCCTCTGCCCTTCTTGGACATTTTTGCACATCACCCATTACTCAGAAAGCAAATGTTGCTATGTTCCCTTGCACGTTCCAACATCCACATCTCCCCTCCTCATTTCAGATGGAGCTTTCTTGCTGTTCAGTCCGTATTCTCTTCTGTAACTCTGGGGCTGTGGGCTGCATCAAGTTGGACTAGATGATCTTGCAGGTCGTTTCCAACCTTGTGATTCTATCCCAAGGTGGCAGAAACCACGCGTGATTCAGGGCGTTGTGCGTGCTGAAATCCCAGCACTGGGAGCTTCTTCTCAGGTTCTGCTTCTCTTACATTGCTTATACTCTGCAAAGGGATCTCACGTCAGTGTCAGCCTGCTTGCGTGAGACCTTTGCCTGAGACTGCCAGCAATTCATTGCAGAGGCCTAAGAGGGCTGCAGTGGCTGCTCTACCCACTCTTTGTGCTCCTCCAGCAGCCGCCCAGCTGCTCTCCTCCCAGAGATCCCTCCGAGGACATCTGGGGCTCTTCATTAGGAGATTGCGGCTAATTTTAGCTACTTCAGTACGCAAAGTGAGACAAGAAAATCTTAAGGAATAGCGTGGTGTTGTGAGTGGGGGAATTTAAGAGACAAGGTGGTTCTCTTCCTGTATTTCTCTATCAGCCCTCTCTGAATGGCTGAATGTCAGATGGGAGCTTCTTTCTCTACCATTCATGCCTGCACAGTGCAGGTTTCTCTTAGACTTGAATTTCACACTCTTCAGAGAGGCACACGGAGCAGAGCCATAGGGAAGGCTGGGAGCACTCTGCAGACACAGCAGTGCAGTGCATGAGAGGTTCAAGAGCTGGGGAGCATCTCCATGTCCGCCATGGACAGCACCTTCATCCTGCATCCTCTCCACCTCGGGGTGTTTTCTGCCTCTCCCCAGCACTGCGGCTCCCCAGGCAGCACAGGAGGCGGGTGTGCAGCAGCAGTTCGTTCCTTGGAGATCTCTGCTTCTCATGGAGGCTTGGTGTGAGCTCTGCCAGGTGGCAGAATGAAGCATCTGCCCTCTCCTCGGACTGTCATCGCTGCAGTTTGGCTTCCAGACAAGTTAAAGCATTCTCCTTTTTGTGACATTAGCTCCTTCAAGGTCGCAAACTTCAATGACTCTCAATTCAAGAGCACTGATGTAGGAGCCAACTGAACTACCAGCGTGTCTTTGGAGTACCTGTGGCTGTAACTTCCCCAGGTTCATCCCAGCGAGGCTTTCTGAGCCTTTTCCCATCTCCAACCTGAGCCACAATGCAGCTGTGTCACACCTGGCACACCTGGCCATGGACCCACTGAGCCCAGCCCTGACCCGAGGACTGACTTTGTGATGTTTTCATGCTCAGTGTGTCTGGATGGGGCAGATTGCTGCTTTGCCCTCAGAGCTGAAGCTCAGCTCCTGAGCCCACGGCATGCCTCACCTTTCTGGAGGGGCTCTGAGCACTGATGGAGCTGCGGGTGTTCATTGCAGGGACTCAGAGCAGATGGCTTTCGAAGGTCCCTTCCCACTCAAACCGTGCTATGATCCTCCGACCTATTGCAGGGTGGTCCCTTTAAGGAAAAGTTGCTTTCTCTTTCTCTTTCTAAAAGCTTTCACTTTTAGCCCACCACATTCCCACAGCCATGGACACGGAGATCTATCGCCTCAAGAAATGGACAAATTACATATTTTGGTACAAGAATCGCTGCTTCGAAATTAAGGAGACGTGGCTCCACTACTACTGGTAAGTCAGTGGATGAGGGGAAGCGCTGTGCGGCACGAAGGGGCTGACCCTGGGCAGAGCCCAGCGGGGCTGGAACCGGGGCCCTTCCTCTCCGCAGGGGAAGCGGAGCGCTCACCGCAGTGGGACAGAGGCGGTCCCAGCCGGGAGTCGAGGCGGTGCTTTGCTACCTGGGGTTTCCTCACTCTCCTTTCTCACCATGCAGGGATACGGATGACGTTGGCGTTGTTATCCGGGGCAGCATGAATCTCCGCAACGCCACTGCGCGGGTTATCAACCCGAAAACACTGCATCTGTCCAACCACAACCTAATGTACTACCTCAAGGCAGACAGTGAGAAGGAAATGAGTAACTTTCTCTGCAAGCTTCGGGAGCTGGGAGTCAACATCACTGACCAATAGAGGAGCATCTTGTGCTCTACAATGCAGCACTCCTTTTCTTCTCGAGCAAAGAACCATTTCATTAGGTTATATTTCTGTCTGGAAGCGGTGATTCCTCCAGCTGAAGAAACACCAAAAGGCTTGAACTTGCCCGTTGTTGCACCCTCGAAGGAAATTCTCGCCCATTATGTGCTGTTTATTTGCAACACAGCAGTGAAAGGGCACGAGGTGTGCTGGGAAAGTTAGGATCTGAGCTGCTGAAAGACGTCTTCAGCTCTGAAAATATCACATTGTTTGCAATTGGTGACGCTGACGCTGCCTGTGGGGGGGCTCTAGGAATTACTGGAAAGTGAAAGTGAATGTTGCCTTTCGATCACACACTGCAAAAATACAGCAAAGTAACAATAAAAGGAAAGCTGCCACCTGGTTTTGAATGCCTTGTGGTGTCTTTTTTATTGTTATTGTTGTTGGGGGGTGTTTCTGTGCGTCTCCTTCTGAGTCCCTTCCAATCCACAGCATCCTATGGTGCCGTGACCCTGAGCTCATCGTGTCATCTGATTTTCTCTGTTTTCCAAACCTTTCAGGCATCCAGGATTTAATTTTACAGACTGAAATTTGAATTTTGAGATTTAATGTTTTAAAACCTGAGCAGGCTGATTTCCGGACCCTGCCTTTGGAAGGCTGTAGAACAGTTCCTCCTCGTTAGGCACTCTTGCTTTCTGTGCGTCGAGGTGCTCGTTCTGCTTTTCACTGAGTCATTGAATCACCGAGGTTGGAAAAGACCTACAAGATCCTCCAGTCCGACTGTCCACCACCCCGTCCAAACTGTCCTCTTCATGGAGGGTGATGGAGTCCCATTTTGAGGGATCAGTGGAGCTTGTGTGTGTGTTGCACCTTGCTGCCTGTTTCTAAGGGATTCTGAAAGAAACAGTGATTTTTGGAGCAAATGTTTTCCTTCTGACACACTCCTGACCCAAATGAGAAACACCCCCATCAAAGAGCTCGGGACTTATCGGCAGATGTGTCTGTGCAGCACGTCCCAGGCACGTGCTCAGCCTTTCTGCAGCACTTGCGTGCAGGCTGAGATGAAGGGCGTCCCATGGGGGCTGCGGACAGAACTGTCCCTCAGTGGTCTTTGTAGGTGGGCAAAGCGGGCAAGAACATTGATCATGAAGCAATGAAACAGAAGGCAATAGCAGTGCCCCAAGAGGAGTATCAGGACCCCGATGGGTCCTTGTGTCTGTCTGCCCCACACTTGGCTCCAGCACTGCAGCTGGGCGTTAATCAGCAACTGCAGAGGGAGCACACGGGGAAGAACGCACATCCCTTCCAATTAATTGTGCTCAAATCCACTGAAATGAGTGGAGGGAACACAACACTCAGTTATTCCCAGCAATCAAATTAAATTGATGCTTGTCATTAAGGAGTCGCCATGTGCCCTCGGCTGCCTCGCTGGGAGCTCTGAGCGAGGCTGCGCTGTCGCTGTGGGGGTGGTGAGCGGATTCCTGCACGTGCTTCATCCCCACTCAATCTCTGCAGACTTCATTTGCCCGCATTTTAACAACGTTCTCATCACAGGATTTGGAAAATACCCCCCAGCCTGACGTGCTGTAAGGATGACCTACTGCATGGTGTGATTTGTGCTCTAGGTGAGGGAAATCAAAGCACTCCAGCTTCCTTCCACCTTCCAAAGCCAAAGCCAGCAGCAAAGCAAGCAGAGCACGGCCAGCAGCCCTGAGAGCTCAGGAGCTTTGTGGTGTGCTTCACATGCACCCGGACTGCAGTCCCAACATCCCCTGGTTCTTGAGCTGGGTGAAACGTTGGGCTCGAGCTGTCACAAAGAAAGAAGAGACTGAGCAACACAAGCTGTTTGTTTGGGGTGCTCATCTTCACTTGGCCAATGTTGTGGCTGTGTTTAAAACTGATGACCTGGCAGCCTGAGGACTCGGCTTCATGCAGCACTGCTGTGTCTTTGCCTCTTTTCTTTCTTCCTTTCCCAGCGTTGGAATCTTTCGCTAACACTATAGAATCATAGAATCACAGCATTGCTCAGGTTGGAAAAGACCTTCAGGATCATCAAGTCCAACCACAACACAGCCATCCTACCCCAACTCTAACAACCCACCGCTAAATCATGTCCCTTTTCACCACATCCAGATGGTTGTTAAACACATTTAGGGATGGTGACCCAACCACCTCCATGGGGAGCCTGTTCCAGTGCTTAGCAGCCCTTTCTGGATGGAAGTTTTTCCTGAAAACCCATTAAACTCCTGTCTGTTCTGGGAAAATTGCTCTCTGGAGGAGAAGCGTGCCCACCAGCTTTCCTCCAGTAAAGATAATGAATCAAGCAGGCATTCATTAACACATTAAATTACTGTGACAGTGATAGTTCATTGTCCATTTCCTTCTGTCCTCAGCAGCCCTGTGAAATGCATCCACCAATTACAGTAAATACTTTAAAAATTATGCAATTCCTCTTATTTCTTGCCCAGAGAGGCAGTGGATGCCCCATTCTTGGAGGGATTCAAGACCAGGTTGGATGGAGCCCTGGGCAGCCTGGTCTGGTACCAGATCTGGAGGTTGGTGGCCCTGCCTGTGGCAGGGGGTTGGAACTTGATGATCCTCGGGGTCCCTTCCAACTCAACCCATTCTATGCAGCTGCAGGACTGGAGGTGCAACTGCCTGGTTTTGGGGGTAGCGTGTCTGGGTGATAAATGGAGTTGCAGAGGAGGATTTATGCATTAATGTTATTGCTGTTATTGGGCTGGAAAAGATTATCTCTATCTGGACCAGTCTAATGCTGGCCTGATCCTGTTAACCAGCTACCACAGATGTTTAGACAAACACATCCGTAATCCCAAAATGAAAAATTAAAGGATCTCAAATGGGTTTTCAAATGAGACTTGAGCGCAGGAAAACAGGGTGATATTGTCTCTTTGGGTTTCTTTTTAGTATAGCTTTGTTTAATGCTCATGCAAAATAATTGTGTTCGTACAGGCAGTTCAGCACATACTGGGTGACCTTGCAGCCAAAGAAAAACATCCTCAGCACATTAAAACTGTGACCACAGGGAAAGATCAACTGCGCTTGGAACTAAGTGCGTGCCCACAGCACAGGTCTGTGTCCTGCTTGCACACTGGTATCCAAAATTACAATATGCCATAGCTGTGGGTTGTTAAGGCAATGGAAATGAGCTCATGCTCAGTGGCTGCAGTGTGGATGGGGGGGTCACTGGGAAGCAGGTCTTCCTGACCTCGAGTCTCGTTGTTTCTTAGAGCCATAGAATGTCTTTTGTTGGAAGGGACACATACTTGTCCCCTGCTTCTGTACAGTGTCACTTGGGATCAGCCTGAACTTGATGAGAGCACATGGCCAGGAGGATGAAGTGTCTCTGACCTTCTGACCCTATGGACTTTCCTGGTGGGTTTGGAGAGGGACTGCTCCCATCAAACTTCTCCTCTTCCCTCAGCAGTGCAGGTGGAGGGATGAGATTTCCATGCAGCCCAGCAGGGACCTGGCAGGGATTCGTGTCCTGCATGTTGGATGGGGTTTTGTGGGAGCTGTTGGGACGCTGACCTGCCTGGGTCCCCAGCTCAGAGCTGGGCAAAGATGTGTGGAGGTCTCCAGTCCGACCTGCCATTCAGAGCAGGACAACCCCAGCATTACAGCAGGACGGCTGTAAGGCTTTGCTGAGCCAAATCTTAGAAGCCACCAAGAATGGAGACCTCCATCTGCTCCCAGGATCTGAAGAAGGCTGGGCCATCTTCCTGGAGAGGAAGGCTCTCCTGGTGCCAGCCCTGACCCTCCTGAGCCTGAGCCTGTGGCTGCTGCTCCAGTGACTCCACCTCCAGCTCCCTTACAGATAACTGTAGGATTGATGTCCTGCTATTTTGCATAACGCCCACCTCACTTAATTTTTCATCGTGTGTGTATTGCTGATGTTGAGCATCGTGCCATCATCCAGATAACGATGTGTCACTCTGGGGCCCTCACTCATTACCAGCTTTGAAGCAGACATCAGACCATCATTCACCGCCATCTCAGCCTATTTTCAACCACCAAAGAGCCCATTCTGCCCCAGCTTCCAATAAAATGCTGTGGGAGAGCATCTTGTGCCATCTGACCCACCAGGATCACACACACAGTTACACTTACATTGTGCTCTGTCGTTAAAATCACTCCATTGGTTCTCTGTGAGCATCATTTTAGGTCCTAAGAACAGATTCTGGATGTTTTTGCTTTAATTAACTATCATCATCTCCTGCTTTCCCAAGAAAAACGACCCACTGACTTTACTCCGGGACCAATCACTTTTCTTTCCCTGAAATCCTCTTAATTAATTCATATTAATAGAAAACTGTGTATGTGATTTGACCGAATGTTGTCAGCCTGACCCCTGTGAGCCCAGCTCCAGCTGCAGCACAAGATCTGCCTTTCCCTTCTGCTCCCTCACCAAGCCAGTGAAGGACACTCAGAATGTGGTTTCTTTTACACCTTGTGTGTTTTCTCATGCAGATGCGTGTGGTTTTCTCATGCACACGGCTGTTTGGTACAGGAGCTCACGTGGTGGTGTGTATTTGCATAAACATTCAGATGAGAGTATTTGCACGAGTCATTAGGACCTGTTTGCTCTTCACAAGTGCTTATTTGCGAGGGAATGTTTTCCTACCAAATATTCATGAGCAAAGGAGGTGGCAAACACGACCAAAGCAGTTCACAGGGATTAGCTTGCAGGGAGGTTTCACTGTGAGGCCATAATATCCCCACCCAGCTCTGGTCATCTGCAGAACCTGCTGGGCTCTGACAACGCATTTCCAAGTGTGCAGGATCATCTGGAGCGCAGATGGAGGCAGTCCTATAGCACTGAGACTCAGCCAGTAATTAACTAAAAGAAGTAAGAATATTAATTATAATAAAATAATCCTTGCCTGGCATGAGAGCCTGAGTCTGGGCTAACACCTGTTCTTTATTCTCAAGGCGCTGTTCCCTGTTAATTCTTCCTGAGCTGAATCCAAAGGAAGGAGTGCTGCTCTGCTTCCCACAGACCCAGGGGGCTGGTTGTGAAGGCGCAGGTCGGTGGGCATGATGGGGATGGAAGATCTTTGAGGTCTTCTCCAACCTTAAGGATTCAGCGATGCTGTGAGTGGGCATGGTGGGCTGATGCATGGACTTGATGATCTTGGAGGTCTTTTCCAGCCTTAATGACTGAGTCTATGGTTCTATGAATGGACATGGTGGGGATGGGTTGATGATTGGACTAGATGATTTTAGAATCATTAAGGCTGGAGAAGAACGCAAAGGTTCAGCGTGGGCATGTCAGTGATGGGTTGGTGGCTGGATTTAATGATCATAGAATCATAGAATGGCCTGGGTTGAAAAGGACCACAATGATCATCCAGTTCCAACCCCCTGCTATGTGCAGGGTTGCCAACCACCAGACCAGGCTGCCCAGAGCCACATCCAGCCTGGCCTTGAATGCCTGCAGGGATGGGGCATCCACAGCCTCCTTGGGCAACCTGTTCCAGTGATCTTAGAGATCTTTTCAAACCTTAATGACTCTACAGTTCTGTGTTGCTTAAGTCTTCCACTTAGAGTGTGCTTTGATCCCAGAGCTCCCCAGGGTGCAGCCCCACCCCATGCAGGAGCTCGAGCTGCGGTGCAGTGCTGATGGTGGGGCTGGCCCCACGCACGCTCCTCCTGCTGAGGTCTTGTATGCAGTGTGAGCTGTTAGCCTAGTAGTGATATACAGAACAAGATCCTTGAACAGGAGATGGGGCAAGGCAAACTGAACCCAGAGATAATTGCTGAAGCAGTCATCCTCTTGGATTCCAAGGGAACAGAGGCCTTCTGCAGGAATAGCTCTTTGAAATCACTGCTGCCACTATGCAGGTGGTCACAGGGGCCTGGAAAACCATGGCTGTGTAATTCCAGACTGAGCTCAGACAGGGTGAACAGGAGCTCTGTGCCCTACTTAGCTGGTGTATATACTTGTCACTAAGTGGGACACTCAATAACCTGAGATCTGACAGCCTTCAGATCCCGTGTGGGGAGATGTCAGTCATGCTGGCTTACATTAAACACCTTCCCAAGCGTCTGGGCCATATTACAATATCCCAACAGGGCCGAATTGTGGATGTGAACCACGCATGCTAATCTCTTGATCCTGCCTTATTTCCCTTTCGGACAGTCCCCAAAGGGAAGGAAAAAATCTTGTTAGTGAGCACGGCCGTGGTCACTCTGCCCTGATTCTTGGTACAGGCACTAAGGGGTCCAGTTGAGAAAGGTGCCCTCCCTGCAGGACCGAATGGGGGCAGCTGGAAATTCAAGCACAGTATTAGAAAAGCAGCATGTGCTGGAGTCCCTCTGCCACCATGCCCTTCGGTGACCTTGCTTCCCAGTGTGGGAATACGGCAGGGACGGTTTCGGTCCACTGCAACTGGAAAGAACTGGGCGGTTCGCCAAGTGAATATCTGCTGGGTTAATCTAATCAGGAGCAGGAATGTGCCAGGCTCATTACTGAAATTAAATTCACCTCCAATTAAAGAGAGAGCTACAAGCTTCCACCATACACCAGTGCCCCCGGGCCGCCCCTCCCCAAAAACAGCCGCTCCGGTCCTGCTAATCGCTGGGGCTGCTGGACGCCGGAGGGCTTTCCAGGTGCAAGGAAGTGAATTGCTGCTTGTGCTTTCCCCGAGGCGCTGCGAGGAGATTGCTGATGCACTTAATAAGTCACCCAGTGAGGCAAAAGCAACTTCGGTGGAAGGATTTCTTGAGAGCACTCGCTGGGAGAAAGCAGAGGACGCAGTGGTTGGAACATCTCTGCCATGGGATTGCTCCTGGGGTCTGTGGGCGCCTTACAGATGCTCAGCTGAATCGTGCTTTGGGATCGACGTGTCCCATGTCTGCACTTTGGAGCAGGTTCAATCCGAGCAAACGGGCTTTGTGAAGAGAACAGCGAGGTCACAGAGCTGAGCAGGGAAAAACGCAGAGATCATAGAACTGTAGAATTGTGAAGGTTGGAAAAGACCACAAAGATCACCCGTCCATCCCCACCCACCCCACCATGCCTACTGCCCACATCCAGCAGTGCCACATCCCCACGGTTCTGGAGCACCTCCAGAGATGGTGACTTAAAAGCTGCTCAAGCTTCATTTGCCCCAATGCCCTCATTAATTAGCCTTGCACAGCCCCATCCCATCACCACCGTGCTCAACAGGTGAAGTTCCTCCATCAGCTCTTCAACTCAGCATTACGTGACTTCAGGGAAGAAAATCTAATCCCTTTGCTCAAAATCAGTGTTCCTCTCTGAAACTCACCTCTGTGACCTTGCCAGGACTGCACATGGCATCCCTGCCCTTCTTCTCCCCTCCAGCACTCAGAGAAGGGCCATTCCACAAAGATTTGGGCTTGGCTCTCGCTTGGAGGTGGCCAACGTGGTGGTAGGTGGATGGCTGGACACGATGATATTGGAGGGCTTTTCCCACCTGAAGGGTTCTATCGATCTCAATCTGTACACCAAGACAAAGCTGGGGATGGCACTGTGTGGCAGCAAAGGGATGGCAAGCCATGGTCTGCTCTAAGGGCGTATCCATCTGCATCCCTTTTTGGAAGGAATTTTCAGCTGAAATCCCACATTTTTAAAGAGCTGTGGGGATTGAGGAGGAGGCAGAATCACTTCTATGTGTGTTTTGTAAGTAGTGCTTATGAATTTGTTTCCAAAGAGCAAAAAAAAACAAAAAAAAAAACAGTCTTAGAAATACCAAAATGAAATGTTCAGAGTTTGTTGGATTATTATATGCATTTAGGGAGGGTGAGGGGAGCAACACCACCTCCTGGTGGAGTCTGAAACTTCAAATCAAGCCCTATCAGACCAAGCCCCGCTCTCCTCATTCCCACTGAATTCCATCACACTCCGTAAGCATCTTATCAGGAGCTGCAGGAGGCCCTGACAGCTTGACATGAAATTTCTGCAAGTGCTGCTTGCTCAGGAGCTGCAGGCACAAGGAGGAGCACCTGGAGCTGAACGCCTCCCAGCCCTCACCAAGCGCCGTTCAAAGAGAAGAGCCGCACCGCTCGCCGGCTCTGCTGA
>JACDJE010000334.1:75250-134933 GCA_016647715.1 Pavo muticus
AGGGAAGGGAAGGGAAGGGAAGGGAAGGGAAGGGAAGGGAAGGGAAAAGGGCGGAGGGAAGGGAAGGGAAAAGGGCGGAGGGAAGGGAAGGGAAGGGAAGGGAAGGGAAGGGAAGGGAAGGGAAGAGAAGGGAAAAGGGGGAAAGGAGGGGAAGGGAGGAAGAGGAGGGGAGGGGTGGGGAAAGAAGGGGAGAGGAGAGAAGAGGGGAAGGGAGGGGAGGAGAGAGAGTGCTGTGCAGCAGGGAAGGATCAGGGAGCTCTGTGGTATGGAGGCTTTTGGGGTCCATGTTTGTGTGGGAGGGGAAAAGCTGAGCAGGGAACTGAATGGATGGTGATGGTACCATGAGAATGGAACTCCTCTAAGGAGGAGAAGGAGGGCAGAGGGCCAGCTGGAAAAACACAGGACAAGGTGATCTAATGGCTCTCCCTGCAGCCTCATCTGGGTGGAAGGGAGTGTCCAACAGCCTAAGCTATGGGAAGGCAAAGGTGGAATAAAGGAGGACCAGCCTGGGGAAGCGGTGCCATTGGGGATGAGGGGGACACTGGCAGTGGGAGCAGGATCTGCTCCCTTCCAGCCCCACACTGACCATGTGGGGCAGGGAAAAGCAGTTCCCAGAGCGAGGAGAGGCACTGAAGGTGAATGAACATGAATCATTCCCACGCTTCTGTTTTCTCCTCGTTATTATCCTTTTTAAAAATTAAAGATGGCAATAAGTTACTGTAGTTGAAATTGAGATAATGGGAGATGTTAGGGAGATAAAATTCTAATGGTACCCAGGGAGGGAGAGGGACAGGGAGAGAAAATTGAAAGGGATTCTTTATGCACATAGCCGCGCTTATAAATATTCCCCCAGGTTAGGACCTTACGGTGTTAATAATTAACCAGAGTCTTATGAAGGCTAAAATAACTGCAACAGGCACGAAGATCATCGCTTCAGTATTCAGCATGTGCACAGCCCCTGCCCGCCGCCCGTCGCAGTTACTGTGGCAACAGTACATCTGCCTTCCACAATATCCTTCATTAATCATTTACACGCAGGAAAAAGAATCTATCCGTATGTCCTGGAGGAACGATGCCCCACACGCTGCTCCCGCTCGGCTCCTGACAGCGTGGGACCAACCCTGGGACCCCCTGTGCCCCCGTCTGCAGCCCAAACGCTGCCCCACGCAGCTCTGCAGCTTCGTGCACCTGCAGCCCTGGTGGGTTTGGGCTGTTGGGTTGTTGCTTGGATGAGCATCTCCCAGCTGCAGCCTGGGATGGGGACTGCGGTCAACTCGATGCTCGTCTCACTGCTCCCACAGCTTCTCCTCAGAGCAGAGCAGCTGTGCTGAAGGCTGTAGATCAACTGTGTATAAAATAACTCATTTATAATCTTTCCTGGGCTATCCAAACCAACAGAAAATGCGTATTCAGTGTGTAATTGATATCTGAGCTTCGTATGTACTTCCTGTGTAAGAGCTCCGTGGTGTTTTACAGTTCTGCCCAGCGAACCTCTCGGATCTGGGTGAATTTCACCTCCAACTTTACTGATGGAAAAAGCGAGGAACAGACAGGCCAAGTAACCCTCCCTGAAGCAGGTCTCACACCCGAAGGACAAAAAGGTCTCTGTTTTCTCCTGCTGAGTGCCCACTGACAAATAATTGAGTCATCCCCAGGCTCACTTGAAGAATTAAGCCAACTCAGTTCTTTCAGACACATTGCCCAGCCACGGTCGGGCTGGAGGGGCTCTGAGCACCAGGTGGAGCTGTGGGGGTCCCAGTTTGTTGCAGGGGAGTTGGACATGATGGCCGTCAAGGTCCCTTCCAACTCCAACCCCTCTATGATGCCCTCGTTCTGGCAGCTTCAAGCTAGTTCAGTGCAGTTAGCTGGCAGTCACTGACTCTGCAGTCTTGAATCCCGCTGAAGCCCAACAGATATTCAAGCTGTGAAGAAAGGCAGCTGCTGAGAAAAGGGCATGTGTCAGAAACAGCCTGTTCCTACAGGAGCTCCTCCAACACCCACCTCAGGGCACTTGGATTTTACTGAGGCTGAAATGCCCAACGTGGTTGCAACTAACTTGGCCACAAATCAACCTGTCGTGGGTGAACAGCTCCAATCGAAGGATCCTGCTCTGAAAATGCACCTCTCCAGCCATGGGCTTTGCCCAGTAGACTCACCCCAGCTCACCCGGCTCCCCTCCAAGTGTCTCTGTTCCCTTCAGGCTGGTAAATGCAGCTGTTCTTCCCCATCTACATTTCTTTCCTGCTCCTTCATGGATCTCATCACAACAGGACGGATGGGAGAGGACCTCTGGAGGTCTCCAGACACCTCTCACTCAGAGCAGGACTTCTGCAGCTGCTCCATTTCTGTCCCATAGAGATGTGCCCAGCACTCCTAGGAGATGGGTGGGAGGAGGGCCTCGCGGGATAAGAAAACTCCTTTGGCAATTGCAATACAATGGGCCCATGAGAGCTCTCTGCTACAAGCAGTGAAGCACTTGCCATTGACCAGAAGGTGAAGTGCCATATGCACTGAGCCATCCTTCTGTGAAGCCAACAGCAACATTGGGCAGAGCACTGCTCGTCACAGCATCTCAGTCCCAGCCCCCGGTAATGAGGACGGCAAATTAGACTTCCTTAAATAACCAGGATCCCTTCAGGAAAGAGTAAGATCCTCAGACGGCCTGATCTCCACTTAATCCCTGCAAACAGACACCTCTGATTAGGAGGACTGGTTTCCTCCGGAGGGGGAGGGCAGGTGGAGGGCTTTGCTGGGCAGCAGCGAAGCTAACATCTGCTGTGTTTGCAAACTCTGAGCCCCTGACTTCTGTCCCTGGCTGAGTGCTCAACCTTCTCACTTCTCCTCGTCATCTCAGCACCAACTCCCTCCCTCTGCATCCAACCTGCAGCACCAGCACCGGCGTTCCTCCATCCAACAGCTTTGTCTGCCGACGTAATTACAGAGCCACATCACTGATGTGGAGGTCTTGGTTAATAAGCAAGGGCACTAATGAATCTGTGCGTTAACTCAGTGCATCCTCTGCCTCTAGGACAGCCCTGGGGCACTTTGAGCAAACAGATGAAGGAAAAGTGGCTAATAGGGCTCATCGAGCACCAGGGCCAGCCCACAGCCCCAGAGCTGCATCTGGATTGAGGACAACAGGAGCAGTTTATTTATTTGGGCTCACAACAAACACTGCGGAGGCCGCTTTCTGCAAGATTCACCATTTTCTGTCAAATCCAAAAATGAGCCTTTTCTTGGCGTTGTTTTTCTTTTCCTTCTTCTTTTTTTTTCCCAGCCTCATTTTCTCAATGAGATTCTGAAATTTCGCCCCCCCCCCAAGAAATGCACTGTTTTCTGTGTGTTGATGAAAATCCATTTTGTCTGGAAATGATTTTGATGGAGAATGTTCAGCTGTCTCTCCAGCAGAGCAAAGCCCTGACAGAGCCCTGCTGTCCAAACGTGACAGAGCACAGAGCACAGAGAGTCCCCCCAGGCGAGGAGGGCAGGGTCTCTTTAACCCTCGGAGAGGCAGGAGACCCACTGGTGTACCCACCAGCAGGTGGAGGGGAGGAACACGTTGGGTTTTTGGCCATTTTCTTCCATCCTAACCCAACAGAGTGGTTCTGAAGACGCCCTTCCAAATTAGGAAGCAGAGGAGAGAAATGGAGGCATGTTGACAGGACATGGGGCTGTGCTGGGTGCTGAGATACTTGGCAGCTGGGCAGGCTCAGGTGGGCACCTGGGCACTAGGAAGTGCACGAGGAGAAGGAAGGGACACCTGGGTCTATATTTTGCTAACACAAGTCTGGGGTAGCAGCTTTGCAATGGTTCATCCCCAAGGGTCTTTGCAGAGAGCAGTAGACTCAAAGATGTGCGCCACAGGGAATTGTGCCATGGGTGGGACCAGTGGGGGGTGATGTGATGAGCCCACTGGAGCTGCCACAGGACCCCACAGGAATAGACCTCCTAAGGGTGCTGAGTCTCACTGCCCACAGCCCAGCACTCACATCAACCAGAGGGACCAAGAGGTGAAAATTAGGGCTGTGGGAAACACGATGGCCACTGGCAGAGCAGCACACCTATAGGGACCCATGGTGGAAGAATAGTAGAGTAAGAACAGCATGACAATTGCGTTTCCAACCCTGGCAGCACCGCCAGGCTCTGTTTAATGTGTTCCCTCTGTAGGGGAAGGAAGGACTGAGACTTTGGCGTCTGGCATTTGTTCACCCCAGGCAGGAAGCAACAACTCATTTTCTGCCATTAAATGTTGTGAGAATGCTCTAAAAAGGAGTTATGCCCTAGAACATCCTTTCTGCATGGGGCAAGTAGATAGACTAATTTAATTAATTTCATTTCACCCAGCTGAAGGCCTAGATGATGGACAGAAAAGCAGACCATCGTCACCCAAGGTTGGATGGAGACCAATGAGATGCGCTGCTGTAGCTCTCTCATGTTTGCCTCCACACCGTGGGGCTCTCGTGTCCTTTTTTATGACCGTTTACACAGAACTGTCCATGTGCTGGCATCACATTCAATAGTGTTATCAACTGGATGAAGTGGTTTTGAACAGCTTCCATTAAAAGTCTTCCTCTGTGCCTCAGTGTCATAGAGCACCCCTGGCATAGCTGGATGAGGTCCATCAAGATCTGCCCTGGGGAAGGACAAGGACAGCAGGCATGCTGCAATGGCAGGTTGGAAGCACAGGGTGCAACCACCTCCTACCCCTCCACTGCTGACCAGCTGCCCAGGAGGGGATTTATGGGACGTGGTGTTATTTCAGGCACTGCACGCGATGACCCAGGAGCCTCTCCCAGGTCTGTGTTCTTAATTAAATCCTTGTCAAGTTTAACACCTTCCGAACAGAAGGAGACATCTGCTATGTTCGCTTGTATCCAACAACACAGATAATGATGTGGATGGATATTAGCACTCTGGAATCCCCAAATGTGGGATGCAAAGTATGGGGCCAGGTCTGGAGCAGTGCCTCTGCCCACATCCCCGTGCCTGGCAGCCACGAGCTGCCTGTCTGTGTGTGTTACACCTTTTGGGGTGGAAAATAGCTCTAAGCACTGAGGAGGGGAATTAAAGTGCATTTTAATGATATGTGTCTTATGTCTGAATGAGCATCTGGGATTATGGTATCATCAGGGCACACGTGATGAGATCCAGGCAACGAGAATCTCCCGTCATTGCTGTGTACATAAATACACGTACTGATGTGCTGGAGCTTAAAGTTAACAGTCACGTTCTTTCACAAGTAATTAAAGTAGGCTTCAAATGAGGAAATAACCTCATGTGCTCTCTGCCCTCTCAGCCACGCATGAATATTAAAGGAAGAGGCTGGAAACACATCTATTCGTGAAAAAATACATATATACCAATTAATTAAATGCAGTTTTCCTCCCCTGCAGCCTCGTTCAACCTTTGCATCAAAAATGACGTGAAATGCATCTGTGTTCATTTGTTAAAACAGATCCACTGAACGCGTTCCCATCGCCATCTAAATGAAAGAAGTGACTTGGAGCAAAGCAGAACAAAAAGCCTTCTGTGCAGGAATACAATGAGTAATGAACTTCAAGTCGTATCTGCATGAAGGATTGTGGAGATGGGTATTGTTTTTCCATATGACCTGTTTTTTCCTAATGATTGTGTTTCTCCTGGCTCTGATTCTATAAACAGCGGCACCTCTCCCCTTTGCTTGCTTAAGAAGAGGTTTGTTTAATCTCTGACATTTCCTATCTCGCAGGGTTCTTCGCAAGCGTCGCACAATAGAGCCTTGTTGGTCTCAGTTTAATTAAACACAATTACTTCGCTTTAAGTAGCGGAGGAAGTGACACTTTAAAAAGTTCCAGCTCGGTCCCTTTTCTACTTGAAAAAGCAGCACAGCGTCAGTGAATAATTAAAACATACACGTCGTCAGAATTAATCAGCGTCTCAACCCTTTCAAGTGCTTAAAAGTCTTCAGGATGTTTCGTTTGAAACGCGCTTGGAGGCAGCTGGAATTTGCAGGCGGGTTTTGTGCTACTCTCCAGGTCGTGGATGGAGACCTCCGCCTCTGCCAGCAGTGCTAAACCCCTTCTGTGTGCCACGGGGTCACCCACGCTATGAAATCCTCCGTCCCCTTCGCTCTCGCATGCACAGTGGGTGCGTTGGGTGGAGCTGGAGGAACCAACGCTGGGAACAATTGGGCTCCACCGCCCGGCAGCAGGGTTCCATCCCGGCCGCTTATTTCTATGCCATTCACAGCACTCTTGAAGAGCAGCCATCTGCCAACACGCAGCGCCATTCCATGCAGCAGCCCATCAGTATTTATCACAATGATTCCCACCCATCTGAATAACAAGGAAGGGGGATGAAGAAGGTGATCAGTGGCAGCGACAGGGAGGAAATGGGGCACCGTGATCTCAGCTGAGTGGCTGCAAGAGCTGCTCCCTGCTTGAAGCTTAGCTCTGTGCCTTTCATCCCATACTTGCTCCAAACCAGCTCTTCTTCCTCTTCCTGAGCACACTTCACAGATGATAATGGGCTGGTAGCACGACCTTGCTGAAGCAGAGAGCCGTGCCAAAAATATTAATGCTTTTCATTTCTTCTTCCAAGTCCCAAACGGTTTTGCTGTTTTTTCTCTGAACATTTCTAACATATTGATGTCATTATAGAAATGAACTTGCCCCCGTCTGACTATAATATGATAATCCACAGCATATGCATGCAGATTTTGGTATCGTAACAATTTTGGGCTGTGTGGAGCCCAAGCAGCCCCTCCGTGCCCTCAGTCTGGTGCATCACATCGCAGACAAGTGACTTATTCGGGGCCAGGAACAGAGCCCTGGGTGCTCACAACTGACTGTGAGCACTCTCACTGAACACATGGATGTAGGAATTGCATCGCATCACCTACTCCTATCCAAGACAGGTCGTACCCTGCTGCACTGGCTGGGATGAATCCCTTACCTCCCACAGCATCTGGAAACCTGGCAGGGATGCAGAGCCACTCTCAGGCATCCAGCCATATTCTTGATTCCCAATCATAAATTAAAGATCACCAAGTCCAACCCCACCCCCACCATGCCCACTGACCGCGTCCCTCAGTGCCACGTCTCCACAGTTCAGGAACACCTCCATGGATGGTGACCCCAACTGTGCCACTGCATCACCACTCGGAACTCCACCCCTGATCTCTGCTCCTCGGTTCACTGTCACTGGTCGATAGATGGACTGAGCTCTGGCTCTAAGGCCCCTGTGTTGTTCCAACACAGCCCTTCTTCAGAAAAGCAGTGTCTTCATGCAGCAGATCTGGTAAGTTGCCATGTCAATATTGGGCAATATTGGTGGTAGGTGGATGGCTGGACTAGATAATCTCAACAGTCTTCGCCAACCTGAATGATTCTATGGTTCGATTCTATCATAGAATCATGGAATTGTAATGGTTTGTGTTGGAAGGGACTGTTAAGCTCATCGAGTTCCAACCCCCTGCTGTAAGCAGGGTCACCTCCCACTGTGTCCCAGTTGGTCTCCACACCACTCTAAGTGCACTCTCTACCCTTCACACTTCAATCTTCACACCCCAGTCTCATTTCCCAGGCAGACTTTCTGCCACTCGTGATTCCTCAGTGCATGTGGAGCAGGGACATGGCCCATTAGGAGCCCAACACCAACCCCTAGAGCAACTTAGGGAACAGACCCCAAAAGAGCCAGTGGAAAAGTTGCTGATTTCAAGTGTGCAGCTTCAATGGAAGCTTTGGCAAGGACATGGCTGGTCGGGCTGAGAGGTTCATGGAGGATTCGTGGGGTAGAGAGGACACGCCAAGCACCTGCAGCGAGGGCTGGAGATGAGCAGTTCTCTGCTTCCTGCTATGGCAGAAAGCTTCCTGTGATGGAAAAGCTCTGCAGACCTGCCCTGAGACATGTTCCGCTCTGAGCATGGAAAGGAACAGCTTTGACAGGAGGACTTTGTCCGCTGGGGTGGTGGCAGTGCAGGGGCCCTGCTGTCGGAGGCAATCACAGCACTGCAAGGGCCCTTCTTGTGCTCTCTGGGGGAAAAAATCTCAGCTTTTCAGGTAGCGAAGGTGGACAGGAGTGTCTCAGTGACTCCGGATGAAGTGGGAGATACAGAATGAACAATGAAGTCCTTGTAACCACGGACGCAGGCAAAGAGCTTTGAAAAGGGTGCAGTGTTCTGCTTAGCAGGCTGATAACGCTGTGCATAACACACTGCCAATCCACAGCAGCTCTGTGTCTGCAGCAGGTGTTTGTTTAAGAGAGATTTCACAGTGCAGAGAGAGGTAAACAGCAGATCTCTTCCTTGAATGGGCCTGAGGCTCATCAAATGACATTTCCCTTTCTGGCATATAACATTTTTCTTCACTCCAAGGGATTCTCTCTGTTTTCAAGGGCGCAGTCTTCTCTTTGGTTGACAGTTCTGCTGATGCGCTGGGAGCTGCACACCTGGGCAGGGCACAGGCAGTGCCACATCTCCGCTCCCATCCTGGCTGCATGGGATTTGCCTTCAAAAATCTGCATAAAGATCTTTGAATTCTCTTTCATTTGTTTCCCACATTGGTCATGTCTCCCAGTATCTGTGCCTGAGTTCAGCAGGGAAGGGGCTCAGTGAACGGGGACAGCAGAGCCGCCCACTGAGGAAACCACGAAACAGCAGAGAATAAATGGAGAGGGCAGTAGGTGCTCTCAGACACATCACTGAGGTTTTCCATCCCATAAACCAATGTTTTCTGAGTGCTCTTTCCCACACTTAGTCCACTGGAACCCGTTTGTGAGCCAGCCCACAGGATCTATCCCCCAGGTGGGTTTATTTGCATGCGTGACTTGAGCATAGAGGTCAACGGAGGACAGCGGTCAAACCTCATTGCTGGTGCATGGACACTCCATGTAGTTCCATACTGAGCAGCAGCACGAACACGAGAGCACAAACATTCTGCTCAGAAGATGCATTTGACAAAAGACCTGAGATTTACACCATAGTGAAACGTGGCAGCTCACCTGCGTCGTAGAATCATGGAATCATAGAATGGCTTGGGAAATTTAATGGAAAGTTTAAGGAGCATTTCTTTCGTGTGCTTTATGAGAGCATTTCTGATTAGTTTGCTGACTTATGTTCGTCGCAACGCCGGGTTGGTGGGACGTAAATAAATCTTAGCAGAGACAAACTGTGATCGCACCTCCATTTTGCTTGGATCTTCATCCCCATTAGATGCCAGTGTTTCCCCAGCTCAGCTTTCCTGGATTGAAGAGTCTTGCTGTTCTTCTGTGATAGGAAAAAAAACATAATAAAAAATGGCCCCATTCGTTCTTCCTGAAGAAGGAAAGAATGGGAAAAAAAAACATAAAAAGAAAAAAAAAAAAAAAAAAAAAGATAAACGATGGCCCCACTCAAAAGAGGATTCTTTTCCTAAGTTCTGTAGCTCAGTCAGCCAAAAGAATTTGTAAAGCTGTAATTATTTGCATTCGTGCAAACTCTTCGAGCCTGAGTGGTGGATGCACAGAGATCTTCTCATCTTGAAATGGTTCCCATGAAATCATCCAAGTTCGATGTGAACCACGTGGGCAGGTCACACGACAAACAGGACTCTCATCATGACACAACCCAAATGCTGGAAACACCCTTTGCTTTCTGGAGAAAGCCCTACAAGGCAGAAACCCTCTGCTTTGGAGATGTGAAGCCACTCACGACCCCAAACCCACCTCAACAGGAGATGCGGCCAAGGTGGGTTGTGGGGTCTGCAAGGCCAGCAA
Organism: Pavo muticus; assembly: GCA_016647715.1. Taxonomy (NCBI): domain Eukaryota; kingdom Metazoa; phylum Chordata; class Aves; order Galliformes; family Phasianidae; genus Pavo; species Pavo muticus. The sequence goes on from JACDJE010000334.1 coordinate 84,983, forward strand.
TGGCTGTGGAAGCTTCAGAGGTTGAATGTCAGAGCTCTCTTAGCAAGGCCATGGCACAGACTGCAGGCTGGCTGTGTATTTTCCCACGTTGCCCCTGCTTCTGTCAGGAAAGCACCACGAGGCTTCGGCTGCATCGAGGAAAAGCCCACCAAGCCCACCCGCTTGGTGACACAACCCCAGCAGCAGGAGGATGTTGCTCCACTTGGGAGTGCATCTACCTTGGGAGGATATTACTTCATAGTTTCTCTGTACTCACCCACATTAGACCTCTGAATTCATAGGATGAAATCCTCAAGTAACCAGGAACCAAATTATTCAGAACTCACAACTTTAAATAGACACAAAATGTGAGAAGTGATGAAATCACGATGAGATGCACAAGGGCACCCACTCTTATGGCGCTCCCCACCCTGACCCTGAGTCAGACAACTCAGGGGACTGGCGTGACCTTATCAGTCATGCAGTGCTCAGAGCATCCACAGGAGCTTCTGCAGCCGTACCCACAGCAGCACCACCGCTTCTGCTTTTCTGATGGGGTTACTGCTGGTAATGCAGGGAAGGCTGCACTGAGGCACTGGATCTCTCCCTCCCGGACATCCCCTTTTGGATATCTCCAGTGGCTTGGGAGATATTTGCAGGATGATCACACTGAAATGTCCCGATGCAGTCATAGTTTGCAAGGCTGAAAGGGACCGTCCGGCCCAGATGGCCTGAGCCCTGCTGGCATTCACAGCATTGTCTCGACTTATTTTTAGTAATCCAGAGAACTTCTGACACGTGATTTACAGCTAAAGACCAGAGGTTCAGGGACCGTCTATTCTGAGTAACAACTCAGAGGCAAACCAGATGCAAACCCTACTGTGCTCCATAGCAGGCACACAAAAACAGAGTGAGCTATTTGCAGCTCTGAGATTCAGTACAACTGCTGGCCTCGTCCTGGGGAGAAGGAGAAAGCATTCGAGTGCAAACAGTACCTTCATGCCTGCGTGATGTGTTCAGCTTCCTACCAGGGACAGCCTTGGGAAAGGTTTACATGCTTTGCCATACAGACAACAGTGGAGAAATGGAACTCTGAAGTATATTTGAAGTCTATCTGAAGAAGATTTATGCTCTGAAGTCTTACAAGTCCTTTTTTAGGTGGAAATCACCGGGTGGATGATAGCAGAAGGAACTCAGTGATGTTTTGTTACAGCATCTGCATGATGGGAGCTGCTTTCCCACCAAGCTGAGATAACACAGACGTGTCTGCTCTGCCACGCAGGGACGGAGGGTGTGAACCAGGGGGATGCTGACATAGAATAATGATGTTTTTAATAAATCTGGAGATGCCATGGAAGATTTACAAGACTGGGGGAAAAAAACCCACAAATGCTATAGCAGTGTTCCTGTAAGATCAGTAGGGAGTGGTGGTCACACACTGGGGGGTGGTTGTGGAGATGGACACAAGCCATCAGAACAAGGCCCAGTAAACAGGCTTCTCAAAAGAAGCTCCTGAAACCATGATGGGAAAGGTGAGCTGTTCGATGTGTTTGCCTGTGAACAGGCTAAAAGGGGAATGGGGGGAGCTGCAAAGCGAGCTGTGGGTATTATGAGTGCAGATAACCATGGCAGGGCTGAGCTGGCCCCATGGTGCACTCTCATGGTGGTAAGTATTTAAGGATTGCAAGGCTGTACGAGGCATGCTCAAATGGTTGGGTTCAAGGGAGGATCCATGGGCTGATTCCAGGCTGTCACACGAGCACCAGGAGAATCTCTTCTGGTCTTAGCATCCATGGGGATCTTCCAGGGCTGTCCTGCATGAAGGGTTCAGCGGATCTCCAGCAGATTTACTGCAGAATCTGAGAAGTGTTTGTGCTCCATATCTCAGTGCAGCACTATCTTTAAGAAAGCCCAACCCAGTCATCCTCAAAAACTGCATTCATTACGGCCACTTATCTTCAACCCGCACAGAACCCACAGAAAATAAAGCGATCATTACGAGCTGATTACACAATTTATTTCTTAGAAGAAAAAAAAAACCAAACAAGTAGTTTGGACTGTTGAGAAATTAGAGAAGCAGTCACGGTTTCCAGCTGCTCCCAACTTACAGCCCCTTAGCAATGAAACTGCTGCTGGCTCTGCGTTGACTGGAAAATACCAACTCACAGAGCTCTTGGAAATATCTCAGGCTGGGAAAGTTGACCTCTCAGATCATCCAGTCCAGTCGTCCACTCATCACCAATGTCACCCACTGAGCCATGACTGTAAGCACCACATCCCCACGGCTCTGGAACACCTCCAGGGACGGTGACCCCACCATTCCCTGGGCAGTGTGTGCCAATGCATCACTACCTTTTGGAGGAGAAATATTTCCTAACGTCCAGCCTGACCCTCCTTTGGTGCAATGAGAGGCCATCACCTCTCAGTGGGATTTCCAGGGCTGTGGGGCCGGTGGGCAGCGTTTGGCCACCTGGAAGCGTCTGGAGAGTTCTCCGTTCAAAGAAAATGTAGAAAGTTTCATTTTCAGCCTGGCTCAGACTGAAACCAAATTTCAGCTACCCCAAATACTCGTTTTCTTGGAAATCACACTTCCTGATCAAGCGCTGAGTTCTTTTTCAGCTCGTCTCCCCAGCGGTCAGCAAACACAGCTCTCCCAAAGAGGAGCTGCCCGGCAGTGAGGACCATCTGGCTTTCTGAGCAGGTGAAACATGAAGACATATTTAGATTCCTACCAGCAAGAAACAAAAGATTTGCATAAAATCCTCTTCTTCTACACCCGTGCTATTTCTGCCCTGAATGATGAAGCAGTGCTCTGTTACTGTCACAACCAAAATAAATGGTCCAGCACTGCTCAGGACTCAGAGCAGTTGTGACAGCACCGATAGATCAGCAGGATGCATAAACCCTTGGGGCTAGGAGAGGGCAAGCAAGGAGTTTTTCTATATATGCATTTCTTTGTGTCTTCTGCTGCATTTCCGCACCAGGAGAAATGCCACCTTCCTTCTCCAGCATGACGTCAGGGATCGGAGTGCCAAATCAGCATAGAATCACTGCTAGAATGGGGAACTGTGTTCAACTTCAGGAAAAGGAAACAAAAAGAACAAAACCAACAGTAAGAATGACACTGTCAGAGCGCAGAAACCCTGTTTCGGTTCAGCTGTCAGTGTACAACACGGACTTCCACTTTCCAAGTAGGTGGGGAATGTCCCTCCACCCAACAGAGACATCAGAATGACCCTTTGCTTCCTGGAGACCCTGCTTTGCTGGCCCCGAGTTACCCCTTCTCAGAAATATAATAAGAGAATGCAAGAGGAACAACAGGAAAGGAAACAACACTGCTTTAGCTGCTCCCAGCCTTGTAGATGGATGACAAAATATGAATGAAATACTTTTTTTACTGATACTGATATTCCTGTGGCTGAGCAGAGGCGCTGGAAAGCAGGTCCATCTGCTGCAGCACTCCTCTGCCCATGCTAAAACCTGCTGGCTTCTCAGCAACGAGGCACAGGTGAGAAGAGGAGGTATCAGTACGTGGGCCACCACTGCATCACCTGCAATGGAGGGTAGGGCACAGCCAGTGAGCCTGGACAGATTGAGGGAGCTTCAGACCACATTGCATGCATGGTGCACACCAGCATGGGGCACACCAGTGTGGGACATCAGCACGAGACACACCACTGGGGGACACACCAGTGTGAGACACATCAACATGGGACACATCAACATGGGGCACATCAACATGGGGCACATCAGCATGGGACACAGCAGTATAGGAAACACCAGTGTGGGACACACCAGCATGAGGCACACAGATGTGAGATACACCAGCATGGGGCACATCAGTGTGAAACACATCAACATGGGACACACCAGCATGGGACATGCCAGCATGGGGCACACCAGCTTGAGACACATCAACATGGGACACACCAGCATGGGACATGCCAGCATGGCTCACACCAGCGTGGCTCAACCAGCATGATGTACAATCATTGCACACAGGTGACATGCAGGCACTGGAGATGAGGAAGAAACGTTTTCTGGAACAGGAGATGTCCAGATAACCAGCAGGGAAAGGACAAGTCGTGCCCAGATGTCAGGGCTGAACGACATCTGATGCTGACTCTGAACAGCGTTGATTTTTTCCCCTGATGCTCTGATCTTGTATATCAGGGCAGCATATGGGAAAGACAGGGATCAAAAAGACCACAGGAGCAGGAAGCAAAGTCACTCGCAGGGCTCTGTGATCAGGACACAGAGGAGCTGGCATGGCAGCCAGGAGCAGGAGGTTGGGTGCTGCAGGTGCCAGCCCCAGTGCTGCATGGCTGCAGCTGCAGCATTCTGTGCAACTGGCGCATGCAAGCTGTACTGCAACACGGAGGCACAAGAGGGCACAGCTACGGCTGTGTGTGCTGTTAGCATTGGGGTGCAGCCCACACATGCTTTGCTCCCAGTCTCACTGTAGCAGACAGACAACACAGCATTTCTCCTGATAATTACCTTTGCGTTTATCTCCCCAATGTCCCAGCTGAGCACTCTTGCTTTAACAGCTGCTAACACAGCCCTTCTGAATACCTTCCAATGGCTAATTACATTTATTATTAAAGTCTGCGCCTTGCTTTGGATCTCAGTGTGTTTGATTCCCCCCCACCCCCACACACACACCTTTCTGCTGTTGAACCTTGCTGATTTATTACTTCTTTCTGGTCTATCAATCTATTATTGATAATTGGTGCCTTCTGGGTCTGCTGGTCCCCACCTGTGCAGTCAGCCCCATGAAGTCAGATGTGACCCCAAATCGTAGTTAATACTGCTGATCACATTCCCAGTTTTGCAGCCCAGGTCACATCTTTTGCTTTTCCTGACACCAGAGATGAGCATGGCCAATGCTTAAACTCTTCGGGGTCATGGGAACATGGATCATGGGACAGCTGATGTTGTGTGGGACCTCCGGAGGCTTTCAGATGAAGGCAGCATTGCTGTAGGCAGAACTTCTGGGCGCCTCTGTCTTTCCACAGATTGGAACTTGAGCTGCTGGGCTGCCAGAGCAGGGTAAACGGGCGGCGACAGGAGGTGAAGCTTTTGGAAATAGGTTACCTCTAACCTAGTTTGGATTTTTAGCAGCATACCCAAGCCTGAAACGCTGTCAGTGGAAAAACAGTTTACGTCCCAAATCGTGTTTAACTGCCAGCATAAGGCTTCTGCCTCCCACGGAGCCTTGTGTTAAATGGAGGGGACAGCCAGGCTCGGTGCTTGTAAATTAACTGGGGGGGAAAAATACATCTACTTCCAAAAGCATCTGCAAGGGACAGTGGGATCTGATGGACATAGCTCCAGGCCGTGGCTCCAACCTTGGGATCATTTCTCTAGCAAGAAAATACTGGGCAGCCTGGGAATGTCATGGCTGGAAAGGACTGTGGGCTGTGCTGCCTTCCCTGGGAGCAGAGCACTGAGCTGGACCACGAGGCACCTGGCATCGACAGTGCGTTCCCCACAACCCAAATAGGACACCCTGATCTGCATTTTCTTGAGGGAAAACAAACTGTGTTTGGTAAAACTTGGGACAAATGTGTATTTTGCATACAGCACTGTGGGTTTATGAACCGAGCCCCACTACAGAGCATTTCAGTACAAGATTCCTGAATAAATACACGAGGAAAAATGTTCATTTCGCTGTGACAACCCTTCTGTGAGACGGGCATATCCCACCTGATGCTGGGATGGACCCTCTTGGTCTCTGGAGCTGTAGGTACAAGTCAAGGCTACCAGACAGCCCTGAGTGCATAGGCATCCTCAGAACAGCTCAACCTCAAGCCTCCCTTTCCTTCCTTCCAACTAATCAATTTGGGAAAATTACAGTATTTAGAACTTGGCTCTGCCCTGTTGTTTGTAAGGATGCAAATGGAACGCTGTTGAAGCTTGCCTGGTGCTGGAATCCTCCAAGCCTTTGTGATACGCCGATTTCTCACGCCAGGCTCGCCCTCCTGCCAGGGATCCAGCTGCCACCTTGCTCTGTTCCCAGGCAGGTGGAGGGTGTGGTGCCACCAACACCTTTTTAGTGACAAAGCCAGTCTAAGAAATTCTTGCCCCCACCCCTTCAGTTGTGTCAATACAGCTGCTGGGGAGCTGCATGGCAATGGGGATGGCCAACTCGGTCACATAAGAAGACCAGTTTGGGGGGAGTAACTTTTATACCCGTCTGATAGCACTGCTTTGCTCAGAATGCCCCATCTACAGATGTGGGGGCACCAAGCAGGAATGGGCAGCTGGGATGGGGGAAATCCTTAATCCAACCTTGCCAGCAGGGAAAACACCATCAGCTCATGCATTGATTGCCTCCCAGCCTTCCATGGCATCATCAGCTCATGCATCAATGGCCTCTCAACCTTTCATGGCACCATCAGCTCATGCATCGATGGCATCCCAACCCTCCATGGCTTCCCAGTAACCTATAGCTTATATATTAGTTGAGCATAGCCTATTACAGGTCCAGGGTCCTCTACAGAGAGTTGACCTCCCCTGGGGACACGGTGGGGACTTGATCAGGTGGGAAGTGGGTGCTCACCCACCCTCAGCCCTGACCATCTGGTTCGTTCTTATCTCAAAGACACCAAGATTTTCCTGTGTGGCACCAAGGAGGGACTCAGCTCACGTGGGTGGTTTGCAAGTACCATTCACCAGTGAATTTTGGGAAATGTGAACTAGTGTTGGCCCACTTTGAGCTGGAGGTTCGACTGCAGATCTCTGGAGGTCCCTCCCAGCCATCGCTACCACAACTCCAAGTCAGAGATTTCAGAGAAGTCAGAAAATTCCTGTGTTTGCTGATACGGCATCTTCTGAGCCTGTCCTGTGGTCTCTGTCAAAAGAAGGTAAATACGTTGCTTCATTCAAGAGGTGACACCACCACAAACAATGGAACAAAGACAGAAGAACAAACCTCTGATTCTGCCATAGGTCACTGAACCTCAGGCCAAACCTCTGCCAGACTAAGCTGATATCTAAGCAGCAGAGGTGGGACTGATATCAAAACTGGTGTTGTTGTTGGAATGGATTAGGTGTGTCCCAATGGAAAACAGGGAAAGGAGCTTGAAACCACAATGCAGCCAAGCAGTTTGGTGTCAAATGTGTGCAAAGGAGAATCAGCCACGACCTTCACAAAGCAGTAGGTCAAACAACTCATTGGTTTCTCCAGGGACAAAGGGAGTGGTGCCAGGAGTTTTGAAACGGGCACTGAAGATAAAATGGCCAAGATGAGTGAAGATGAGAGAATACAGCAGGCACAAAAGGAGCCTCTCCAAATGGGTCATCTTAAGCAACTGCTTAAAGTGCAACTGAGACAATTGTCAATGAGCTTGGGGCTTCTGCTGCTTGCTTAGAGAGTGGCTGATGAAAGTTTAGTGGTGATTAATACTTCAGCAGCAATGCAAACCGGTTCCTTCCAGGGGAAGGCTGTGGCTGTACTTCCAGCGTGCAGAGCAGCAGCCTCTCATTCTTAGCTTCAGCTGAGGGTGCCAAGAATCATCCCAACTGCCCTTGTTCAGCTCTGGGGACCCCCAAGCAAGGCTCACTGCAAACTCGCCCCACATGGCATTGCAATACACTTCAGCTTTTAGCGACCAAGTCTGAACTGAAACAAGTTGTTCTCAGTCTCGCACTGCTCCCAGGATGGGTGCTTCCAAATACACGACAAACCTTCCTGATTCTCCATGCTTTACTACCTATCTCCACACGCCATATTTGTGCACCTGGAAATCAATTTGAAGACAAATGTTGTTGCAACCCCAGAGGAGAGCCAAGCGTTTTGCAGGTCGGATTTTTGAGACTCCAAGATGATGACTTTCTGCACAGCCCTTCAGCAGGCCATGGGCCACAGGGGGACAGCAGAATTATCTCCAGCAAGGAAACAGAACTAAAAGAGGTTTAGTACGAGACATCAGCAAGACCACACCTGCTGAACTCCAGGCAACTCCAGCACTGGAGGGCTGTGACTGCAGTGATGGGGATGAAACCCTTTTCCTCGAGCAGGTGCTACATGGAGCTGACCTGTCTCGCCTGGCAAGAAGACAACAAGGAACTGCAGATTTCTGGAGAACATTGCTGTTGTCTGGAAGGGAAGAATTCAGATCGCACATCAGCTGCTGAGCAGAAGAGGTCCTCAGCTGGGCTCCCAGCACCACAGCCTTGCCAATGGATGTGCTGTGCCCATCTGCCTGGGATGAGCTGGCAGCTGATACCGTAATTCACTGTCCTTGGGGATTTCTGTCTTTCTCCATTAATTATGGAGGGACACAGGATAACTATCCTGGACCCACCGCCAGATGCCTTCACAGCTGCAGTCAGGTGAGCTGTGCTCTGCAGCACAAGTTGGTTTAACCCGTTTAACAGAACCACCCAGAGTGTCAGCGTTGGAACACGCAGGTGCATCCAGGCTGATAATCACAGCAGGCAGGCAGAGGAAGCCAGGCAATGAGCCTTAATGGGATCTGGGTGCAACCACACCGCAGCACATCCCAGCCAGGCTGTGGAATCTGGCACGGGCAGTGCAGCAGCTCTCCAGGCTGCGTCCCGGCACACCCAAAGGGCACTCACACAGCAGGCAGTTTTCTGAGCATTTTGGTGCGTGAGCGTGAGTGAGAAAGCTGAAACCCATCGACAGCATGGAGCTGCACTGACTGCCCAAGAAAGCCAAACCACGGAGAGATTGCTGTTTTGGGTTGTGTTTCCAATGTCTTGCAAGGCTTGAATGCGAGTAACCCTCCAAACGTGTGTTGCAGCCACTAGATGTGCTCCGCTGCCCCATCCTCCATGTCAGTATCTCTCAGCATCAGGCTAAGGCATGCCTGCTCTTGTTTGACCAGGAATCCTTCTGGGGCTTTGGCTGAGCTGAGATTTTACAATGAATGGATCCTTGCCAGCGTTCAGCCCATGAAGGAGATTTGCCCACCTTCAGCAGCACGCTGGTGTTTGCGATGGGAACCACTGTCAGGCGTGAGTTACATCTCCTGCCCCGAAGGGAGCGGGAAGAGATGAGGCAGGGAACATCCATCCAAACAAGTTTGTACACACAGAGGATTTTGTAACACGCTGCCTAGAAGAGACGTGAAGACATGGAGAAGAATATGGAGACTATTGTAAGGATCACAGCCCTGCCCTTGCAGGAGGATGGGAAGAGCATGCACAACGCTTTGCCTAGGGAGGGGAGCCATCTCTAAAAGAAAAGTCTACCACCAAAATTCCTGTCAATTTTATTTTTTAGCCTACCAATTAATCCCAGGCCATAAGGGTAGGATGACCTCAGAAAGAAATCCGGAGCATCCCTTCCATTTGACTGATAAGGAGAGCCAGAGTGAGAGATGGAGCTGCTGCTGCACTCCTCATCCCAGGATGGAGAGCACTGTGGAACAGGAGAGCTTCAGGAGCTTGTGTGGGTTCAGAGAGGGGAGTGATCCACAACCCCACACGTGCTGCACAGACAGGAACCCATCCTGATGCAGTCCCCAGATGAGCTGCCCTATGCAGCAGCAAGCAGCTGCAGCACTAGCCCAGTTTGGACCGAATCTCCCCAGGAGCACAGGTTTGCACAGGGTCCCTGTGTGGTCCTGGTCTCCTGCTTTGACCCCCATTCCCCACAGGATCCTGCCCTGGGGCAGTGATGTGAGGGCTGCCCAGTCTGACTGCAATGTTTCCTCCACTGGTGAACCGGGTCTGAGGCTGCTGTGCCTGAAAGCAAACCTGCAGAAGAACCTTCCGTGTTGGACGCATCCCCTGAGCTCTCTTCCCACTTCCTTCCCCAAAAGAATCTGTCCTCCTCTCACGAGTACTGCATGCCTCAGCACAACAGGGACCCGTGTCTGGCTGCAGTCTCTGGCTCATAACAGCAACGGGAGGGGGAGAGGATACAAATCCCCACCTAAAGAGGACGTGGACGCCGGCACGGGGCTGAGCACTGCCAGCTTTCTGCACAGCCGAACTCCCAGGAGGCATGGATGCAATGGGACTGGCAGCAGCACAATGGCGACCACAGGGCTAACATCCCCCTGGCTGTGATCTGCCCTGTCCAGGGCTGCAGGAAGGATCTGTTCTGCTGACAGAGACACATTCCCGAGCAGCTTCTGGCACCGAGCAGTGCTCCCACTCCTTTCCACTCCTACTGGTGTAGAGTGGAGTAAATCAATGCCAAATCAGGTGTAAAACAGGAGAATCCGGCCCGGGCCATTTCATTCTCCTAGATTTAAGCAGGCTCCTAATCTTCATCAGCGTTGCTTCCTGCTTGAAATGCTTTTCATTAGCTGCTCATTCAGTGAACACAACCACTTCTGCTTCCTCAGCAAAACGCGTGCCGCGCTACTCGCTCGGCAGCAGAAGGAAAACATTTTATTGCATTTTAATCACCAGTGGTTTCAGCAGTTGCTTCCTGGTCTGCGTGTTCCTTCTGCCCATCCCACTGAGCAGCCCCTATAACCTCTGATTGCAGAGATGTGCATGACTCGAAGCCCTTCAGGCTCCAGGTAGCCGCAGTGCTGCAGGGTTTGTGCATCTCCGGGGGGAGAAGTTGGGGGCTGAGCGCCTGCTTGGTGCAGTGGCCTCTGGTCCACTTGTGGAAGAAGTGGGATAACAGCACAGCTGCTTGGTTACACCAAGGCCTTCGCCACATCTGGACTCCTGCAGGCTGAGCTGAGGAGTTTCATACAGTGGTGTTCTCCTGATACTGATGATTTCTGGAAGATGAGATAGCTGGGAGGAACAGATCATTTCAAAAGGGAAAGGGAAAGGGGGAAGGTAAAAAGGGGAAGGGGAAGAGAGGGGAAAAAGGGAAAAGGGGAAAAGAAGAAGGTGAAGGGAAGGAAGAGGAGAAAGGGGAAGGAGAAGGGGAAAGGGAAGTGGAAAAGGGAAGGGGAAGGGGAAAGGGAGTGGGTGGGGAAGGGAAAAGGGAAAGGAAAAAAAGGAAAAAGGAAAAAGAGGAAAAAAAAGGAAAAAGGAGACAAAGGGGAAAAAATGAAAAAAGAAAAGGAAAAAAAGAAAAAAGAAAAGGAAAAAAAAAAAGGGGAAAAGGAAAAACAGAAAGAGAAAGAGAAAGCTAGACCTGAGCAGCAAGAGGGCATTCTGAAGGAAACCCACTGATAGAGTGACCTTTCCAACCCAACCACTGAGGTCCAAGGAAACAGACCAAGCCGTGCATGGCAGGGCTGCAGCCAGCTGCCAGGACAGGGTTAACCTGAGGATGACACCGCAGTTGGAAGACAGGAACTGCTGTGAGAGAAGCAGGGCACGTCCCAGCCCTGGCTGGGAGGGTTGAGCCAAGCTACACAGAATGTGATTGCTGCTCAGCACCCCGGGTGATGCTCAGGGACAGTGCTGAGTCCTCGCCGCCATCTGCACAGCCCCTTCCCCTGGGCAAACCCAGCTCTGACCGCCTGCCCCAGCCCGGCCTTCCTGTGCCTCTGAGTCACGCTGGCTGCTCAAAGAAAATATCTGGGGCTTCATTCCTTTATTTTCCTGTGTCTGGGGGTTTTCCAGCCTCTGATCCACACCCTTCGCTCTCCTGGGTGGAACTGGTTCTCCTCGCTTGGGCATGCTCCTTAGCTCACATCCCCCGTGCCAAGGTTAACAACCTTCATTCCATTGCTTCTTCCATTCTCCCTCATCCTAAATCCCATGTTCCTGAGCAGACAGAGCATGGCCTCACTGCAGTCCTCCCCTCTTCCACCATGGGAATAAGTGAGAGGACGGATCAGAGAGGCCTCGGGTTGCACTGGGATGGTGCTCACTGCATCATCCAAAGCTCAGGATTTCCTCCAGCACAGTGCCACCCCTTCAGCACCCTCAAGGTCACACGGGGAGTTTTTGTGATCTGAAAGGAAATAAAAGCCCAGTGAGACGAAAACAGATCCTGATCTGCAGCTCCAGCCCCACTGCCCTGCACGTCTCACCCCATGCTGCCCTGCAGTGCCCGCTGCCCGCACCCACGATGCACTTATGAAAGGAATGGTGCATTCAGGTATTCTAAGAATGAGCTGAATCTTTTGTCCAGAGAAGAGCTGGGAAACCTGATGCCTTATTGCCTGCTCCTTAAGCGGGGGATTGTGCAACCCTGGCACGCTGCAGGGCTCCTGCTGGCAGGTGATGAGGAGCCAGGCAGAAAGCAGCCTTTGAAAAGCACAGCTGGGGGGGTGAGGGCCTTTCTGGGCAGCCCTGACCCTCCCTCAACCCACTTGGAACCATACAGCTGCCCGGGAGATGCTCAGAGATTTACCAGCAGCCGCAGTGCTTGCATCTGTGCTGGTGATTTAAACACGCCAGGAATTTTTTCTGGCCCTGAGGCCAATGGCACAGAACAACCTATGAAACTTCCTCATCCTCCAAGCCAGGACGGCTGCATCCATGCACACACAGCAACGATCCCAGCAGTCCGTGCTGCCCTCGGACTTTTTCCAGGAATTGTTTCGGAGAGCACTACCTGGCTTGGCCCAAAATCATGCCAGGGACCCATGCAACCCTAAAAGACATGGGGATGTTAATGACAGCCTCCCAGCCCTCTGCCACCCCCCGATGTAGCACAGGGTTCAGCAGGAGGGACGGCCCCACAGTGCCCTGCACATCCTCACCTGGGTAGAAGAGCAGCTGCCTCTGGCTGAGGTGTACACCAACAGCTCCATCACGGGGTGGATCCCAGCTCACGGGTGCTGTGCATCCCTCCCCCACCAGCAGCAACCTGCAGCTTTCACTGCAGCACTCAGCATGCTGCTGATGACACAGCCTCGTAAGGGACGTGAGCAGCACATGGCCTTTTCCCACCTGATGCTGTCACAGATGCAGCTCATGTCCAGCTGCATAAGGAGGATTTGGTTTCGGTGTGTCTGTAGCTGTCCATAGCCACCAGAAAAGGCACTGGGGTGGGATGCAAAGCCCCTCCCCATCCCCTCTCCTCAGCCTTGGCTCTGCTTGCCTGAGAGGCTGTCACAGCAGATTTCACACGAAGGGATGAGGAAGGCTGCACATGTCCTGAAATCCCTGCTATTTTTTGAAGCACTCTCTTCAACACCCATGGGTCTTTCCTGCCTCATTTCCTGAGATCCATGCCACGACTCTCACTGCCAGCAAGAAAAGCGGAAAGGCAGACTGGGCAACACTGAGTCCCTCTTTCAGCCTGGACAGTGTCCCTAGGCACAAGGTACCTGCCTCTCCTTTGCTCTCTGCCCCTTCTCCCTTCTGTTTTCCATCTGCACCTATTTTTCCCAATGCAAGCACACAAGTTTTACACCGGTGCCACGTTCCTTGCACGGATTGCTCAGACAATCCACCCACCGTGCTCCTGCTCCTTAGCTGGGAGGGTGCCAGGGCTGCAGAGCTGCCGGACTCTCCCAGCAAACACCGTGCCAGTAGCTGGATTCTTTGGACATGCAGGGAAATGAAGTGCACACTGCAGATTGGCCAGGCGTGTTCCCAAGAAACAACTTTATCAGAACTCCTGGCAGAAAAAAAGAGCCTGGTTTGACAGAGGCTTTTCTGGGCTAGGCACGGAAAGCAGCGATTCAGGCGTTTTCTTTGTTTAAGCAAAGGCAGAAACTTGGCTCGCCCCTCTCAGTCCCAGCGTGTGCCCTGGGCACAGGATAGAGAAGAAACTGTCTTCATCTGGGGCATGTAATTAAGTGTTCCTTGGGTCGGAGTGCAGAAGATGCTCACTCCAGCTCCTACACCGTTTCCTTCCCAAGGAGACATTCCAACCCCAGGACTGCCCTTATTCTACAGGGACCCAACTCACATCTTCACAAGGATGAATTCAAGGCCAGACTGGATGTGGCTCTGGGCAGCCTGGTCTGGTGGTTGGCTGCACATAGCAGGGGGTTGAAACAAGATGAGCATTGTGGTCCTTTTCAACCCAGGCCATTCTATGATTCTATGATCCTACGATTCTATGATTCCAGAGGTCCCTGTTTCACTCTGCCTCACAAACATGACATTTTGGGAAGCTGAAGGAACACCCTAAGAAGAGCCCAAGTGACCACCCCATGCCATCCCATGGACCAGCAGAGCTACGCTGCTCAACCAACAGAACCATCCGCTGCGCTTGCAGTGCAGGACATCATCGGGACCAGTGCTGGAAAAATCACACTTCTTCCGGAGTGTTTTAAATGCTATTGTTAGCAGCAGTAATCCTGCAGTAAGAGCACTGTCGGGGATTAGGCAGGAAGAGCACTTTCCATGCCTTGCAGTGACTGCACAGTAAATTTCCACAGGTTGGACTGCACGGAGGTAAGGGTTGAGTGAGAATTACAGCATTGAGCAGCAGCATCACCTGGAGCCCAGGAGAGGCTGAGGGGGCAGCGCCTTCATTTGGGGGCAAAACCTACAGGGGAGGATGACATTTTCTGGCTCTCTCCTCCTTAAAAGGCATTAAAAGTTCTCTGTCTTCACAAAGGAAGGGATGGGAGGAGATGCATGCGTTTGCATCCATCCTATGCCACGGCGTTTCTTCCCTTTCCATATGGGTGTCAACAACCACCTGGCCCAATCCCCCCCCTCCATCAGCATGACCAGAGCTGCTTATCGTGATCTGCAGCACAGTGGGGCTGTGAGAGGCACGGCCACATGTGACAGACCGATTTAGGGTGAGAGGATGTTTACAGAACTGGGACAGCGGCGGCGTAATGCAGGCAAGCAGGAAGTCTTTGCTCCTCTAACTCTGTGGATCAGCTGAGCTTAACCTGTTTGCTCCTTCAATAGGAGTCCCAGAGTGCCCAGATCCTTTCTGTCTGCTGCTGCCCCACTCTGTACACATACCCATGGTTTCCTGTTCCATCCAGGTGCAGAATCCATCACCTGCCTTCATTAAACTTCATGCACTTGGTGATCACCCAGCCCTCCAGTTTGTCAAGATCTCTCGGTGAGGTCTCTGTCTGATGGTATCAATGCACAAAAGACAGGAAATGGAAAAGTGCAAGACCTGTTACTGAGAGAAACACCCCTAAAAAGCCTTGCTCATGCAGAGCATTTGCACAGAGCGTAATTCAGTGGGGATGCACAGCATCAGCACAAAAAGACAACAACTGCTCCACAGAAGGCAGGAGAGATGGCAGCCCACGTGGTGGGTGTGTAAAGGGAAATTTCAGCCTGAGAAGTCTCATTAAGAAATGCAAAGTGACAAAGAGGTGAAGGTGAGCGAAACTGAAGCAGCACAAGTCCTGCTGGCAAACAGAGACCAGACTGACAGAGCAAATGCTGATGCTCAGTGCCTTCCCTCAGCATTGTTTTGTCCCTAACCCTCCATAAACAAGGAAGATGAGGTGTTTCTTGCAGACACTCGGTGCCAAACATCAGGCACTCCTCCTCTCATCTAAACATCAGTCTTATCAGCCTATCCACCACTGCCCTTCCCCACCAGGAACTGCTGTGGGCCCAGCAGGACCTGGGCAGTGGGAGCTGGGTCAGAGTGGAGCCGCAGCAAAGCAGAGGCAGCCATAGGCAAAAACAGCAGGGAATGCACTCAGCCTGAAGGAGGCGAAGGCTGTGACTGGGATGGTGTGCCATAAAAAGCCAAACAAAGAATAAAATATAGGACTGGAAACACCACAAGACACCATCTAATGCCCTTCCAGCACAGCAGTGCTTCTGTCTTTTACAACAGGAATGAGTCTGACTTGATCTAAAATCCTCTCATCATCCTCTCTCATGCTGGAGACATTTTCCCTAGAGCACTTCCCAGCATTACTCTGCACTGGTAGTGAAAAGGTTTTCCACTTGTGTAAAACCAATTTCCCTTCTCTTTGCTCCTGTTTGTTGTCATCTTTGTGCAGATTCTTCACGTGCAATAGCTTGTCAGCTGTATAAACTGTCTGCCGCTGTAAAAACACTGGTTTGGTAATGTGCATGTCAATGGCTTTCCAAAGGCTCCACCTACATGGACTCATTCATGAGCACACGCAGACATGCTTTCACACGCCAGCATACTCTTAATATTTTAGGAAGATCTTTTGTTCCACTCTGGGAGGAGAAAACCTCTGGAAGCTGAAGGATAACACATTTTCAGGGGAAAACAATTCCACCTAGGAATCAAAAACCAGAGTTCAGTCCTCCAAATAGGAAGAGCAAGAGGAGCATACCCAAATGCAATGACTGCATAAGCAGGGGCAGACTGAAGGCTAGCAAATGGAGGGGAATATCAAAGCCAGAAGCTCTTCTCAGTGTCTCCACATGTCCTGGATCCACCCTTCTGCTGCACCTCGCTGGTGAATGATCTGCTTGATCCAAAAGTGAAGCGGGTACGTTTGGAACAAATGAGTTGGAGCCCAAAGCCAAAGCATGGTGCATCTCACCTCCTCTGTGGGGCAGCCAATGGGCAAGCAAATGTGACCTGAACAGATGCAGGGGACAAGAAGGAAAGTGAATCCAAATGGAGAAGCTCCAGTGCCAGAGCCCAGCTCTGAGCCATGAAAAGATGGGGGTCTTTCCATGCAACTTGGAGAAAAAAATGATCTATTTCTCCTTTTTGCTCCTTGGTTTCTCTTTCAGTGTAACCCATTCATACGGAGTTCAGCCACATGCCTTCCTCAGCTTCCAGCTTTTCCTAAACTTCAGAACATCATAGAATCACAGAATGGTTTGGGTTGGAAGGGACCTGTAAGATCACACAGGCTCTTGGAGCCAGATAATCTCATTTCATTTACTAATGAGCTGGCTTACCCCCATCCAGATTGGCAGGAAAAGCTTAGAAATGTGGATTAAGTGAGTTGTCTTAGGAAGCATGGCCTGGACTCTTGCTTTTTTGTGCCTCTGGGAAAGGGACACCCTCCAGCATGATTGCAACTGGGCTTTTTCCAGGCAGTACAGCCCATGGGTGGGTATCTCTGCAGCATGATGCACTGGCCAGTGATGTCCTGGTGGTCCCTTACCTCTCCCAAGGGGCTTGGAGCTATCCTTCAGGTTTGCCTTGTGTGCTCGAGACCAAGGCTGAGGAGTGCTAGGCAAGGCTGTGGCCATCCGAGGTCCTGGCCAGGCAGGATGCACTCCATGTAGGGCTCAGGAGGACTGGGATGTTGGATACCTGGGGTTGCCTTGGCTGGATGTGTGGATGTGGAGCCAATATTTAGGCTGAGCAATAGAAAGGAGAGAGGGAGTCATCTGCCATGAAGGCAGTGCATGGGATCGGTCAGACAGCCAAGGCTGGTCTGGCACTTGCAGAGCAGCACCCCAGAATGAGCATTTAAAAAGCAGATTTTGTGAGTAGCCCAAAAGTCCAAATTATGTATCAACAAACGCAGCCAGATGGACACTGCTGCCTTCTGGGCATCTGCATCACTTACTGATGCTATCAGGACCCAGCCACGCTGCCAAAACTGGAGGCAGAGAGTGCCTTCTGTCCAGAACATCCTCCTGTCTGCCACAAGGACAGAGAAAACGAACCAGCACTCACATTCAGAACAGGAACATGCCTCAACTGTCCAGTTTCCCTGTGAGAGCTTGGACCAAAAAGCCAAGCTTCAGTAAGACACTCTCGTGACAACTGAGCTGTCAACCTTGTGCCAGTTTATTAATAAACCACGTTCTGACTTTTGCTCCCGGAGTTCTCCACCTCTGCTCACACTTTTGCAGTGGTTTTATTTCACCATGATAACGATACTCATTGCGAGATCTGCCAGTGCAAAAAACATCCACGTGCTCAGTCCTTTCAGGTCTGTACGGCTGCATGAAACATTCCCCAAGCCACTGGCACAAGGTGACACAGCAGATCCAAGCTGTCCTATGGGACGGCTGTCTGCACTACAAGGTGACCTGAACTATGCCCAGAAGTAATTTGGAAAAGCATCAGCTGGCCCAGGCAAGCCGTGCCCACAGCAGCATGGGCTGCTCCTTAGCACTGCTTACTCATCCACCACAGTGGTGCAGAAATTCAGGTTGATCATTAACAGCAGCTCATCGTGCATCCTGCTTTTATTTCACATCAGCCCGCTGCAGCAGGCAGGAATAGCAGAGCCTGCTGCTGCTTTCTGCAACATGTGGTGCTTGATAATAAAGAAAGAAAGCCATAGCATAAGGAAGAAGTCTGCCTTTATGCACACATAGCCAGCAGATCCTCAAACTGCACTGCCTGTCCCTTGCAGTCGATGCTCAGCACCATTTCCACCACGCTGGTGCTGCACACAGGGAAGCAGCCACCTGCTTGAAAAGGAGAAGGGGCAGCAGCAAAGAGATGCCATCTGCCACCGAGCTGACCCCGAGCCCCTCCACCACCAAACAGCGACTCCGATATCAACGGCAAAGCTCTGCTTCCAAGGGTGAAACGCAGAGCAGCTGACCTCTGGGTGACAGTGTGCAGAATGCCAGCTCGAATGACACCGTGGGGAGGGCTGTGGGTGTTACGGAGGCACATGAGAGCACCCACAAGCAGGAGAATAGCAAGATGTCCTCTGGGAGCAAAGATTTCTCCCAGTCCTCTGCTGGAGATGAGAGCCCATCTCCAGGATACCTGCATGTCTCGTAAAGGCAGATTGCCTTTTAACTCCTCTCCATTGCGTCATAGCGGTCCTACTTAGACCTAATGATGTGCAAAAGTTTACCAAGCATTTTCAGATGACCCAGAATGCCTGCCAGCTTGTGAGCAGAGCAAATAGCTTAGCCAGGATAACAAAGAGGAAATCCATGAATAGCTCAAGTCATTAAGATGTTTGCCTTTGATGAGACAACCGCTACCAAGGGCTGGGGAAAAATAAAGGAGCAGTGCTACTGCTGCGGGGTGCTGCCAGGCATGGCTGCCACGCACCGCTGCCATCTCAGCAGTGCAGGCAGGAGGTGTTGGGCTCCTGCCTTCTCCCAGTGTGCCAGCACGACTGCTCCCCTGCCCGGGATCTTGAAAGGCTCCGAAGTGATGCTCAGCATTCTGCACACAAGCAAATAAATAACAAATTAACGCTCTGTGCTAACAACATCTGCATCCCTCCAAAGAGCTGCAGGGAGAAGGGTTTCGGTTAGCGGCTGTGCTTCACTTGTGCTTGCTTAGGAAGACAAAATCAACTCGAAACTGCAAAGTGGAGTTAAAGATCTCTTCACACCCGTCTCCATTACTGTTGTTTTCAGCTGTATTTTACAACTGCAAGGAAACTCATCAGCGTGCAGGCACAGGGCAGCGTTTGGGTTCAGCCCTTTGCAGCACCCCAGCGTGGAAAGCAAAGCTGAGACAATCACAAAGATATTCACACAGATGTAAAGGAGCATTTTATCTTTGTCGTTCAGCCCCGGGGACAAACGCACACAGAGGCAGAAGGGATCAACACTGCCAGTAAATGCAAGCTGTTCTGCACTGATAGCCTCAGGGAGGGGGCTGGGGGTCAGGCACCTTCAGGCAGTGTGACATGATGACAAGGGCCCTTGTCCCTGCCTGTGTCCCCATTCCATTGGAGAAGAGACTATGATTACCATCAGGACTTCTGTCCCTTTGCTCCAGCACACCCAACCTCCCTCCTGCTCCATCTTCCAGTACTTTGCTTTCTCCCCTTAGACTCCAGGTCCTAAAACAGGAATAACAGTTTGTGGGGAAGTGCTGGGCAATACTGCTTTTGTCATACCCTGAACTGTCAGAACCCAGTTTGAGAACAAACTTGAGTTGAGGTAGTTGAGTTGAGTTGACTTGAGCTGAGAACAAACTTGAGCCGTTATATCAGAACAAATCCAGATTAACTCCTTGCTTTTCTTCTTCAGTTGACTGTGGCAGCTCATCATGTCCAAAGGGGTAAGTGGAGGGATAATGGAGAACACACGTCGCTCCAGCAGGATATTCAGGCATAGTTGGGTTCATTAGATGCTCACTCCAACAGCTCTTGGGCCTCTTAAGAGAAATTAATGAACCGAGAGCAATGTACATTACACACACATACAATCTTTCCTCAAGCCTTATTTTCCTTTGTTGGAGTCTCAACACCTCTGGATTTTTTATTACTGGATAAACACTGTGATAGCTGCAATTGTCTGTGGTAAAGAAATCCCAAGGCAAATAGATTTCTGTCCCTTGCAATGCCATTCCCCTCTGATGTGACCCTCTTCTGATGCAGTAGAGGTGCTGTCCTGGGGCTCCTTCGCTATGCCAAGAGCTGTGCTCATCTCTTGGCTTTCTCATAGGAGAAGCATCGACCCAATCCTGGGCACCTCTGGCTCCCTGCATGGCAGTTGCACGGAGATGGGTCCCCTCCAGTAGCGTTTTGCCCCATAGCTTTGCCCACCAAGAGGGGCTGTGAGTCTGTGCTGAATATGATGGCAACAAATGAGCCAGGCAAGCTTTCCCCAAATCCTCCACGAGTCTCAGTCCTCTTCTCAGTGCTGATGTGAATGTTTGGCTTCAAGCACACAAACAAGCAACAGCAGTAACCCCAGATCCACAGAAAATGTTCATCTTTCTGCAGCTAGAAGGCGTGACGTTTTCAGACAGGCAGTCGCTGGGAGTCTGCAAAAAGTGCATCAGGATCAGTTTCATGGGCACTTAGTGGGTGCTGGATTTGCACATATCCCCCCCCCCACCATTCATAAATATATGCACAAGAATCTTTTTATTCACACACATTTTGGCAAAAGGCCCATTGAATTCAGCAGAGGGAAGTCCATTGACTTTGGTAGACTTTGCACATTGTGGGTGAGAACAGATGGAGGCTCCATTCAGCAGTTGCCACTCATTACTTAAAGCTTATTATCGTCAAAGAGTTTTGCTAATACATTCACAAATGAAGTGCAATCCAAGGGTCTACAGCACAACGTGTAACGGCCGCCGAGTGCTGCTGAATGGCAGACACGCCATTCACCGCCAGACAAGGACAGAGCGAACAAAGGACACCTCTATAGACGCAGAGCTCACAAACAGGAGGATATTGACCCGTATTATCTCCCCGCTTTCAGAAGGCAGCACGTATGCATGTAGGTAGTGCCAATGGGAAGGTCCCCTGGGCTTCTGCAGGAGCTGTACTGAGCCTTTTCATAACCAACGGTTACCAGAGTGGGAGCCCTATTCTTGCATCCTAAAGTAAGGAGGATTCATGTTTCCTTAGCACAGCAAAGGGAAAGGAAGTCTTCTAGAGCAAAAGATTTCCCTTCACATGGATGCTGCAGCTTTGGTGAAAGAGATCCTCCAGGGATGCACATCCATCGTGTATGTCAAAGCTGGATCCCGGTGGAGCTTCACAACTCTGTGTAGCAAAGAAAGGAACACGGAGGCTGCCCAGTGGCTCATGGACATGCAGTGTTCAGCCGTCAGCTTCTGGAAAAGGCAGAAGTCTGCACTGGCACAGGCCCCCAGCATTACAGAAGTGATGGTCTGAGCCATCACCAGGCAAAACACCCTCTGAGACAGACACAGAGAAGCAGCATTGATCTAAGCAAATATCCCAAAAGATAGCATTGCAGGCACGTGGAGCAAGAGGTCACAAATTTCAGCTCCCAGATATCTGATAGAGATCAGTACAGGCTCCCAGAAAAGAGGCACGTCCCTGGCTGTTAGATACTGGATTGCCACAACAGAACATCTCCGCCCAACAATTGGAGCCTTGATGCTGGGCAGCCTCACAGCTCTTTGTGCTGTTTAAGGCTTTAACTATACAGCAGCAGAGGTTAGGAACAGGCAGGTTTGAGGACACCTGTAACTGAAAACCAAACAAGTTCCCTGATTTTGTCATCCTTTGTGGGCTCACAAACATGCCGTAGGGCAGTGAGATGGTGTGAAAGTGTCTGGGCCCCTCACAACCACAGAAAAGCTTATTTCTGATCCTGGGAAACAGAAATCCTCCCTAAAATAACAACAACAAAAAAAAAAAATTTAGTTTTGCCCTTTGGTGGGCTTTCATTTCTTCTGTCTGTGGTTTGGGGTTTCCAAGCTGGGGAGCTGCACAATCTCAGGCATTCACAGAACTGTATTCAGTGTTCTGCTTTCCTTTAGAGAAATAACCTTCAGAGAAAGGTCTTCTCAAATCTCTTGTCATGCTCTGCATCATTGCTCAGCACTGGAAAACCTGGAGAACAGAACTGGGAGACATCAAGGACACACAGGGTGCAACTCCCCTGAAAACAACCTTCTGCAAGAGGCCATCGGGTACACCAAGAGAAGTCTGCTTTTGTTCTGGTGTGCTGGCGACTAACTTTGAGCCAGCTAAGCCTTGGGATGGGACAGGACAAATAAACCCATTGAGAAATGGATGTATGGAGAAATGGAACTGTACCCCGTGTGCTATGAAACCATCGCAGTGCGGGCAGGAGCCAGAGCATGAAGAGTGCTTCAGATCTTCCTGTTGCTCCCAAAGACTCCAGATGTGGTCTTGTGCCCCATCAGCTGTTTAGGCAGCTGCGCATTTCTGCGTGAGCTGCAAGGACAGATAACAGCCCAGCACTTGGCATGTCACATTTCCTTGATGGAGAATCCTTGGAAAAAAATCTTCTCCAAAAGAGCAGTGATGCAGTGGCACAGCTGCACAGGGAGTGATGGGTCACCGTCCCTGGAGGTGATCCAGAGCCGTGGAGATGTGGCACTGGGGATGCGGTCAGTGGGTATGGTGGGGGTGGGGTTGGACTGGGTGGTCTGAGAGATCTTCTCCAGCCTTCATGTTTCTATGAGTCTATGGCACTGGAGGCCCACACAGTGGCAAAGGACATCGGTCAGTGCGTTCTCCCTCCTGATAACTCCATTCTGACCACTGAGAATTGAGTTTGTATGGGATCCTCGCAAGGCAGAGTCACAGCGGGGTGACTCCAGCAGTCTCTAACAGTGGAGGCTATA
Organism: Pavo muticus; assembly: GCA_016647715.1. NCBI lineage: Eukaryota > Metazoa > Chordata > Aves > Galliformes > Phasianidae > Pavo > Pavo muticus. Next base: position 107,706 of record JACDJE010000334.1, read on the forward strand.
TGGGAAGTGCAAGCGTGTCCCCAGAGGACACAAAACACCCACGGTTTCCAAGCAGACAGTCTGAGGGATCGTCTGTTTGCAAACTTCCTCATGAGATTTGTCATCACGGACACAGCTGCTGCACAAGCATCAGTCTGGACCTGAGACGTGGTAATTTCTGCATGAGCACAACCATTTTCAGTACCACGAAGGAACGCCGTGACTTCCTCAAAACGAGCCACAGGCTGCAGGGGCCTTTTGTTTGAGGAGAGTTATCACCCAGCTACGTCACTTGGTTTTCAGTTACTCTGCACGCCAAGGCCAAGCGCTGCCCAGAAGCTGTCTGCTGTCACACAGCAATATGTCACATTTGTCTTGGCATATTCTCACATGATTTATCTGCCACCAGAACCAGGCAAAACATCATTTTCGTACTGTTTAGAGCAAAGGTAGGCAAAAAGAAGCCAAAGTAAAATGAGCTTTTGCAAAGATAATCCCATTGCTCCATCTCCCATATAAATTTCACACCATTTCTGACTTTTTAGGAGCAACAGGTTAACAGATCTAACTTTTTAGGAAGCAGAGGGGCTAGGTGGCTGGTTTCTTTTGTCACTCATAGGGAAATATTTTCCATATTTACATTTCCTTGGAAAGCTGAAAATGGAGAGAATCTGAGGAGGTTTTAAAGACTCTGAAAGTGCAACTGGAATGACATTCTTCATACAGATTATCTGTGAAGAACTGGCTCACCAGACTGCCCCTGGCAAGGCTCAGAAGACCCAGCAGGAGCTTGTTCAGTGGTCCAGCACATGGAATGGGGGCCCAGAGAAGCCATCTGTCCTTGAAGATTTGCAGACCTTGCCTGAACAAGACCCTTAGCAAACTAGTGTTGCAGTTGGGCCTGAGTCATAGAATCATATCATAGAATCATAGAATGGCTTTGGTTGGAGGGGACCTTAAAGACCATCCAGTCCCAACCCCCTGCCATGGGCTGGGTGCCAACCAGCAAATTAGGCTGCCCAAGGCCCCATCCAGCCCAGCCTTGAATGCCTCCAGGGATGGGGCACAAGTCATGCTGTGGGCTTTCAGTCCATATCCCAGCTGTGATGGAGCACGTCAGGAGTGATGTCCTTGTGTGGAGCAAAGCCAGAGTCATGTCAGGTGAACAAAACCCGCTGCTTCTACACGTCTTAAAGTGGTTCAGGGAAGAAGGTGAATGCGTATGAGTTACAGAGGAACTGAGCTCCTCCAGTCCCTGCTTTCTCTTTCTACTTCACCAGCAGCACCTCTTCGGTCAGAAAGCAGCTTGGCATTTTTTTCCATCTCACAAATATCTTTCTAGGGCTGGACTTGTTCTCAGGGTGATTTTAGCAGCGGTTAATGAGCACACTGCTGCAGAACCGATATGTGTGCGGCATCCTTCATACAGTAACTGGTGGCTTGCCAGGAAAGGGAGATGTACGTGTCTCTCAGACAGACTGCAGCTAACCTCATTGCACAACACAAGCTCCATGTCCCAGGCAGGTTACCTACAGCTCAAGTCATTTCATTGGTGAGTTATTTTTGCAGCACCTTTTCTTTAACCATTGGGGTTGACCACATACCTGCTGCCTTCCTCTTTGTGCTAACCCACGTATCACTCTGCCCACAGAGACACATCTACACAGCATCTCGTTTCCCCATGCAGAACCACTCTGGGAGGTTGTGGAAGTCTCTCTCCTGCTTGTCTGACACATGTGGGCAAGCCCAAATGGGCTGAGCTCCCAGCTTTTCTTCTCCAGACTGCAAGACATGGCATCTCCCATGGCAGAGCTTTCCTGGAACGTGGCCACTCCAATCCAAGTGTCTGCAAGGCCATGCCTGGCCCAAGTGGCACAAGTAGCAGCCACTTGTGCTCTTCTGCACCCAGGGGAGCTACTTAAAAATAGCAGTTCCTTCCACTCAAAAAGAAAGGGAAAGTGTGTTTCTTCTAAATTCCAAAGCTAATTACTGAAAAATAAAACAAGGGAAAACAACAACCCTGGCTGCAGTCCCACCAGTCCAGGCCAGGAGATGTTTCGCTCCCAGGAGGCATCACTTTGGCATGCTGAAATCCAAACAGTTCTCAAGCTGCCAGGTTCAAGTGGTTGGACGTTTTAACTGGCACTGCCCTCCAGCTGCTCCCCTCCACGGCAGTGCTGCTCCGTGCACCCAAGCCTGGACTCACCCCATGCTGGTGTTGCACAACAGCAACCCGGTGCTGAACGGCATCTTGGCTCTGTAGCTGGTATCAGTTAGTGTGTGCAGAGACTAAAAATAGAGACCCTCCGCTCTCGCAATGACTCAGAGATGCAGAAGGGAAACCCGCAGGCTCTGTGCTTGGCTGTCCCTTGGGCTGATTGAAAAGTTGTCATCTAAAACTTTGTTTTGACACAAAACGGCTTTTTTTGCAAAACAAGCCAGCCAAAAAAACAAACCTCGTCTCTCATCACCAAAGCTGCTGGGAAGACTTCTCATTTTGTCTAAGTTTAGAAGACATCTTGGCCAAAAATGTATGACATTACATCTTTTTTTTTTAATTTAGTTGGCAACTCCACCCAAACTATTTGCCTGCTAAGCTCCTTCTTGGGGACTTTTGTGAGCAAATGGAATGGCAGTGCAAGTGAGAGATGTGAAAGTCCCCCAAAACTTTCATGGGAAATATAGTATTCTTTCCCAGCTCTAACTTCATCCCAGGAAGAAAATTTATCTGCTGGCTTTGATGAACACCCATGGGTGTGATTCTTTGGTCCTTTAGCTCCCTCTGTCCTCCCCTAGCTCAGGGTACTGGTGGGCAGGTTCTGGCCATGCCGTGGGTGATGGTGCTCTGGAGACTGAGGTTCCAGATGGGGAAAAAAAGGAGAACTGGGATCGTGTGGGGAGCACTACTTCGTCCAAGTGCAGAGCAGGTCCCTAATCCCTGTCCCTCTGCTCATCTCCAGGTCACTTGTTCTAGTGGTCAAGCAGTGGCGCAGGTGGTTGTGTCTCCATTCCTGGAGGTACTCAAAACTCAGAAGGACTAAGGTTGGACTAAAGACTTCCAGAGATCCTTGCTAGCCTTAATTTTTCCAGCACTACAGTAACTCCTTTCAGGTTATCATGGCTAGCAGAGTCAGGCAGGGACAATGTGGGCTCGTGAAAGTGGTGCTGAGCCCATTAGCTGAGCAGCAGAGGGGTCACAGCACCAGGCATTAACCCAGCCTGCTCTCCAGGCCTCCTCTGCTCTCAGCTCCAGTTGGACTCATTTTATCCTTCCTTATTTGGAGGGGAGGGGAAAAGTGGCTGAGCTGAAACGCTCTACACAAGAGTCACAGCTCCAGGACAAAAGCACCTTGTTCAAAAGGTGTTCCCAAGCCACGCTGCCAACTTCACCTCTGCAGAGGGCTTGGGCACCAAGCCAGGATCCTCCTTTCCATACCCAGTCCCCAGCGACTGAGATGGAACAGCCCTTGTTGGACTGTGGCCGTGGAAGCGCTTCCTCATTGCACGCACAGGGCTGTGAAGGTGCAACTCTGCCGACTTGCAAAGGCCTGGATGCTGCACTGTGAGGAAGCCAGGCTCCAACTGAGAGCAAGCAGAACCGCTGCCCGAGGTGGCTCGCTTGGTGTTAGCAATCAAGCATGCACTGATAGCAGAACTGTAACATGGGTGTCTCATCCTGCATTGCATGGACCCTGAAAGCATTCTCACTGCCTTCTCTCTGTGAGGTTGGAGCTTCATGCTGGAAGCACGATCTGTAGGGATGACTGCAGCGGGATCCTGGCTAGGTCCTGTCCCAGCCCAGCTCTGCACCACAGCTGGGAGGAACCTTTGGCTAGGGATGAGCAGGGCACTGCCCTGGGCTGCCTGCATGCAGCTCAGAAAGCACAGCTGCAGCCACAGCTGGAGCACAATGCCAGCTGCCACAGGAACACTGGCATGTCTCTGTGCCTTGTACAGGGCAAGGGGAGCCAGGGAAAAGTTCAAGAGCAGGTCAAGAAGACAGCATGATGACCAACACTGCACATAGGTTACAGGTGTCCCCTGTGTGGCAGCAGTCACTGCTCCCATGGCTTTGATACGGGCTTTGTCAACTCCTGCTGAGCTTTAGCAAGTCCTTCAGGAAGTGATGGGCTTGTCTTGGAGCTGCTACTGCCATAAACACCACCCAAATGGCAAGAAATAGTTCACTTCTAACTCAGACCCCAGGACTGTGTCCTAACCAGGACTTTGGGTGTTTGCTCCAAGTCGTGCCTCCATCTGTGGATGTCCCCCACAGCAGCAGGTCAGGAGATGTCCCTGGGCCCCACACATCTCTCCCAGCAGACTGGCTGTCACACAGAGAAGCAAGACCCACATTCCCTGCCCTGATGGGAAAGATCACAACCCCACAGCCTGTGGACACTGTGGACCGATAAGTATTTTCTTATTCACAAAGCAGAGAGGACTGAGAGTCTCCCACCCCATTGCTCTGCACACCCACAGCAGGACAAAGGCACCGCACAGCTCTGCAGCCACGGGAATACGGCCCCCAAACATTTTTATTCAGAGCAAAAAGTCATGTCCTATTTCCTACGGCCGCCTCTGGCATTTCCACCAATACCACATTCACTGTGAGAAAAGTCACTCTCTGTTAATACTGATACTTGAGTTGGTGGAAAACACTGGGAGGTTTTCCCCCGTGAGATATAACAGCTCTGTTTTGATCTGAATCGAGATTTTAATTTTATTCTGCAAAATATTGGAACTTTACCCTCCCAAATCCAGACTGTTTTCCCTTCCAATCTGCCATCTGCCCAGGTTCACTGCCTGAAATTCATCAGCACAAGGCAGGATTCAGATTCCAAGCCATTGCCAGCTGCATTTTAAATACTGCATTTTTGCTGAGTTACAAATAACAGGAGTGGATGTGTGAGAGTCTTCTCCGAAATAGGGACAAACACGGCCCATCGCGATCGTGATGAATAACAGTGCAGAAATGTCACCGCTCCTACACGCCAGCCCATCATTAAATGCTTCCACTTTCTTCAGTGAAACGACACAGCGTTCATTGGTGCTCTCAGTGGCTCACAAAGCACTCCATCCATGTCTGCCTCAAAGCACCAGCTTGGTGTGGGGTGCAGAAGTGTCCCTGTGAGATCAGCACCTCTGCCTGAAACACACTTGTGCAAGGTGAGAACACGATGCTAGCACAGTGCATTGCTCCCTCTGCAACCTCCATGTGTTTGATTGTTGAAATGAGGCTGTGTGCTCTGTAGCTTCAGTCTTTGGCTTTTCTGTTTTGGTGGAGGGGCTTCTCTTTGTTTCTTTCCTTTTAAATAACTAACAACAGGAGCTTCTGGGCACTGGTTTATAAATGTATTCTTCTTGGGCCTGAAAAAAACACTTCCAACACACTCCAACAGTGCGAGAGATAAAAGAGGAGAGCAGTGAGTAACACCTATAGAAGATCTCATGGGTGTAAGTTAGGAGACAACTATTTCTACTGACAGGAAAACAGGAGGGCTCAGGGAAGTACTTTGGTAGGAACCTTTGGCTTCTGCCAAGCAGCTGATGACAGCTTCCTGTGGCTGTCCACCAGATCTGGAAGTGACCCCACATGCAGCATCCACAGCAGGACCAGCAGATAGGCCCACTCCTTCTCCTAAAAATGGCCCAGGAAGCTCAGAAGCTCTGATTGGTGGCTCTGAAGTCATAGAATCATAGAATGGCTTGGGTTGGAAGAGACCTCAAGGATCATCGAGTTCCAACCACAGGTAGGGCCACCAACCTCCAGGTGTGGTACCAGACCAGGCTGCCCAGGGCTCCATCCAACCTGGATGAACACCTGCAGGGACGGAGCACCCACAGCCTCTCTGGGCAGCCTGATCCAGCACCTCAACACTCTCTCTGTGAAGAACTTCCCTTCTGTGCATGGCTTCCCCGCTGGCCCATTGAGCTTACAGCCTTTGAGTGCTCCTCACCAATGCAAGAGTGCCAGTCCTCCATTCTACTCTTTCCATACCAGTGCCACAAGCAGAGAAGAAATGTGATTGCATCAGCACACAGAAACTGAGATGAAGCAGTCTGTGGCCACACAAACTGGACAAGCAAGAGTATTATTTGGCAACGGTCACATTCTGGCACTGAGTTTTACTGGCTCTGCCATTTCCAAGACCTGCGCTTTCATCCATAGGCGACTCATGCATTTAGTAATTGCACTGGTGGCAAAGGCCCAGCCTCCAGGATGTTGATTCAGACACCCAAACACTCAGCCACTTCCTGTTTGGATGTGCTAAAATTATTTACATCGCTGACAGAGTGGTGCTGGTTGAGGGAAACAAAGCGTTATTGTAGAGGAGGCCGAGAGCCACGTTGTGTACCCATGCACAATGGAAAAAAAGCAGAACAAACTGCCTCTACCTCCACGTCCCAACAGCAGCGCACACACAGGGTACAGATCTCTGCCCTTAAGGCAGCAGGTAGTGACTGTGTCTGAAAGCCAGGCTGAGTTTTTGTCTCATCACCTCTCTGTATGTAACCTTAATTTGCAAAAGCCAGTGCTGCTGCTGAGAGAAAGGGCAGAATGATTCTGCTTGGGCTGGCTGCTTCTGGGCAGAATGGTGATGGAGGAGGGATCATACCCAGGGGAGCAGTCAGAACTCCTTGCTGATGAGCTGCAAATGCTGACACATCGTTTGCCCATTCAGCTGTACTGGGCTGTGCATGTGGACAATGCTTCTGTGGCTTCTCCCTTCCCAGAAGAGAGATCAAGAAAAATGTGGAGTCTTTCTGAGGAATCATCCCTTCCATCCACAGGACCTGAATATCTGATAACGCCCTAAATATCTGACTCAGTGCCCACACCTTCCCTAACCCCAGATTCACACCAAAAAATCAGACCCACCCTTCCATCTCTTCAAGGACAGAGTTGCCCTGGAAGCTTCACATCCCACCTCCAAAATATGAACAATTTGGCCTTTCTTCTGTTTTTTCAAACCCTTACAAATCTATTCCCAATGTCTAGGAAGGCTGATGAGTCAAGAGCCTTTCCCCACAGTGTCTGGACCAGGGATGTTTATGACACAGTTGCAGATGGATTTACCTAGACTGCCTTCTGTTAAGCTGAGATGCCATTACTCATGCAGACCAGGATCTGTGAAAGTGACTGGAAATCTTACTGCCTTGGCTTTTCATGCCCTCCTCAAAAAAAGAACAGCTGAGCACCTGAAAATGAAGGCAAACACATTTCTCTGTCCCTCTGAGAAAAGCCTTTGCCAAAGGGCATTTTCCAAGCCCAAATCAGGCGAGTGCACTGCATAAGCTAAGGAGTAAAGGCAAATCACAAACAGCAAATCAAAAAAGTAGGTTTTGAGTCATCCCCAATAACAGAGGCTGTGCAATCAGAATTTAGGTCACAACTACATTGCTTTTGTATGTGCAAGAATGTAATCTGGCGCCCACCTCGGTAGCTGTGTTGAGTCAGCAAGGCAAACGAGTCAAAAATAGTCAAAATCTTATTTCTTCGACACCGCATTTAGTAGATCTGTTTTGGGATATCTGTCGTGGCAGAGCAAACTTGCAAAGCCACAAGCTAGGCATGGCTGCCTACAATAAGGTTGCAAATTGATTCTTGCAACGTATTTTAAACCTCAGGTTCGCAGCTTATGGCATCTCAGAGTACTCCATGTTTGAATGTACTTTTTGGTTCTATCATCAGGCAGCAACCTGCCAGGCAAGCCATGGTCATAAAGAAAACCCCATCTGTGTTCCTGCAGAACTCCCATCTTCTCTGTTCAGTTTGCTTGTTTGAGGCTGACACACTCCTTTTGCCTGCAGGACAGTCACAGCATTTAGTAACCCTGAGGAACCTGTATTGCCCCTATCCACCTGCAGTGCTCTTCACAGCTCTTATCCACACCCACATAACAATATGAAGAGCAGCTCTACCAGCCAAGAGCCTTTCTTCCAGCAACATGCCCTTCATTCCATCAGTCCAGAGGCTGCACCATCCTGAGCGCTAACACATCACTACCCAGCAGGTTCAAAACCCAGGATCCAGGTCAAGCAGTTAAGCCAAACATTGGCTGTGCAGTGCTCCTTCACTCAAGACAGCAGAGAGAAGCCAATAGGACCTACAGCTCCCCATGGCTTGCTGCTGTTGCCATCCACTGCCAAATCTTGGCTGGTTGCATGAATAGGAAAGGAAAACCAAGCGAGGCCTGGGAGCAGCAGCTTACAAGCAGCAAAGTCTCTGCATGGCATTCGCTGTGCTTTCAGCTCTGCTGTAGTGCTCACAGGACCCACTGGCGTGGAGCAGACTGGCAGCCCAACCTGAGAAAAGTCTGGGAAAGGAGCCAGGCTTGGGCAGGGGATCCAAACACTTGGAGCCGTTTGCTGAAAGAACATGCAAACAACAGTAATTGAGTAAGAAATGTGGTAATTATACAATGTGTTGATTAGAGAGAAACAGGTTATCAGTCCATTAGACAGGCCAGAGCTGTGCAAGCTGCAGAGCACGGGCAGATTACCTGCTCCTGGGCCTGCCCGGCTAATCTGCGCTCAGTATCTTTATCCCTCCTGTCTAAAGATAACCTCCCTCCTGTTCACCTGCACCCACCAGCTGGGGGGAGCAGGAGGGGCCACCACGAGCCTGGGGCATCCCCACAGTCTGCTGTGAGCACCTCGACCATGGGGCTGGGCTTCATTAGTGTGTGCACAGGCAGAGGGGCAGGGAGTGGCCCCCAGTCCTGATCCCATAGGGAGGGACTGCAGGCTCCTTCATAGAATCATAGAATCCTAGAATGGTTTGGGTTGGAAGGGACCTTTAAGATCATCTAGTTCCAACCCACTGCTATAGGCAGGGACACCTCTCTCCAGCCCAGGTTGCTCACAGCCCCATCCAGCCTGGTTTTGAATGTTTCCAGAGATGAGGCACACACGACCTCTTGATGCAGCCCAGAATATGGTTGGCCTTCTGGGCTACAAGCGCACATTGCCAGCTCATGTTGAGTCTTTCATTAACCAACACCCCCAAATCCTTCTCCTCAGGGCTGATCTCAAGCCATTCTCTGCCCAACCTTATCTGTGCTTGGGCTCCTCGGCACCAGGCTGCTTTCAGGGAGGGATTGCTCTGCTCTGCCAGGCTGGGTGGGCCCTGGGCAGCCTGAGCTGTGGCTGGTCTAGTGGTTGACAACCCTGCCCATGGAGGTTGGAGCTAGATGCTCATCCTTTCCAACCCAACCACTCTGTGAATCTCTGACAGCATCAGATGGAAAGAGAAGAGCTGCTGGGTGGCAGTGATGGGCTGACCTGGGCAGAGTGGCACAAGGAGGTGTGGAAGCGCCACTGCAGAGCCGTGTCCCAAAGCTGATGTAGAGGAAGGACATGGGTCCTGCAGTGGGCTGCTGGCCTTCCTCACCTTCGGAGGGACCGTATCCAGGGCAGAGCCACTTCTGTCCCTCCCACCTAGCAAAAGCCCTGGGCAATGCTGCTCACCAAGGACATCATGTCAAGTATTGCACCTGGGCACCGACCCTGCTGAGAGGACCTGGAGAAGCACCTCTGCTCATGGAGCGCTTTCTGTTGGAAGAGGAGCAATCCCAGTTCTCCCTGCCATCAGGGTGGTGTTTTAGGAAATCCCTCTTCAGCTTCCCAGGTGCATTGTCTGCTTAAGTACTGATCTCTCTCCTCTGCATGTGCTCTGTACCCATCTGTGCTCTCCATTCATTCTGCAGCTGGTGGGGCTGAGATGATGTACTCAAGGCTCACATCCTGATGTGCTTAAGGAAAAGCAGCATAGGTTGCTTGCCTGGGTTTGTCAGGAGAGCCAAAAACTGAAAAAAGTGGGTATTCAGACTTTCAGGAAACCAAAAGGTCGAAGTGTCCTCTAAGAATTCCTTCCTGGATTCGTTTTCTGGTGGAAGCAAACAATAATAAAATTCATGTGTAACATATTCAAAAGAGAATAACCCATAAAGCTGAGCAAAATAAATCAAAAATCCTATAACATCTTGCATCTCCTCCAGACAATCCTCATCTTTCATTTCCTTTTCATCCCCCTACAGAACAGTGACATTCTTGCAAAAGATTCCTGTCCGCTCAATTTGCATTTTTTGTCTTTGGTTAAATAAAACGGTCGATGAAAGGAAACAACACAAGTTTAGGAGTGCTTAGTGGAGGCTGCTTGTTGCAGCCATCTCATTTCAGGCCATTTCACATCAGGGATTCACACATCCTCCCCTCTCTCAGGAATACTTTAATTTGGTTCTTTCTCACTCTTTTCTCCTCCCCTCGCAAAGCCAATCTCTTCCAGCCTGACAGGATGCAACTGGTCTTTGTATTAAGGTAAAATTGAAGAAAATCCTATTTAGCTTATGCTCGGGGACAAGCAGAGCTTCCAGTGCCAAGCGTGTATTTCAGGGGGATTTGTGCAATTTGAGTTCCTTTTGAGCTACCAGAGATATGTCAATTAGTGCCAGACAAACTGGGAAGGGGCTGCAGGTCCCCATCGCTGCCCCTGTGCATCTGCTGGGAGATAATCCAGTGTGTGCAAGGGACGAGAGGACTCTGCTCCCATGGGAGTCCATATGTCTGCAGCTCTTCTGGGGAAGAAGAAGGTTGGAAGGGGACGTGAAGAGCTTTAGCTAGAGGGTTCAGGAGAGGTGAGCCTGCTCCAGAGAGGAGAAACTAGGGCAGGGAATGGGAGAAAACCAGGAGGACAAGAATAACCAGGGCTTCTGCACCAGCCACTGAGCTCTGCAAGCACACAGTGAGCACCCAGCCCAGGGATTTATTGGAAGTAACGAGGCAACTGGTAGCAGTGCTGCTGCTTGCAGCTCCAGCAGCGTGGGGTGTGCTTTGCTGATGTGTCTGCTGCAGGAAAAGCCTGTCAGAGATGCCTGCTCCCTGCAGAGCAATGGGAAAGGGCTCTGCCCCAAATCTGAGTGCTCCCAGACTCCTCAGGTAGTGCAGAGAATGCACGTCTGAACATCTCTACTGGTCTCACCACCAAGTCAGAGAGCACTGGATAAAGTGTGAGAAACAAAGACCTGGCCTGGCTCTCACACCCCAATTAGAGGTATGTGACCCTCTAATTAACTCCTGGTCATGGCTGTATATTTTTGTTGAATTACCAACGATCTTTGAGAGAAACACCTCAAATCACCAGTGTGGTGGAGCTGAGATGGGTTTGGGGCCATCCATACCTCAAACATCGTATGGAAACCAGAGAGGAGATGAGGAAGCCAAGCTCTCCAGCTCAGCATAACGGGGGAACTCATCTCCAGAAAAGAGCTCTGCTCCCAGGGTAGTGCCCACCTTCACTTCCAGCACGGGAGGATTTCTTGCACCATGGCCTTTTCCCTGTCTTTATGGTGCGACCAGACAGACCTGCATGTAGGTCACTGCCTTTGTCACCCCTCCCATATGACATAAATGGCTTTGCTGACCCTAACGCTTCGGAGCTTACGGGTCCTGATCCCACTCATCCTGGGACAGCTGTCCTGCTGAGTTCCTGCTGGCAGGGTCAAGTTAGAAAAGCAGTGTAGGAGTTCAGAGAGCAGAATGGCTTTGTGGCCTTATCCTGGCTCCCATCCGCCACAAGCAGAGCACAACAGGGTGGCTGTGCCCCCATGCTTTCTGCAAGACACCATCTCTGCTTCCTCCCTGGCTTCTCTGGAAGCAGAAAAGTCACACGCTGACCTATGAGCAAGCACTGAGTGAGGGCTGGGCAACACACACTGACTGTGTCTGCCTGGAAGCCAACAGGTAAGTCAAGAATTTCCTCAGAACATGCCTCACACCTCAGAGTGCAGCGAGCCGCTGTGTTGCAACACCTCCTAAGAGCTCAGAAGACCATTTTAAAAGTTCTTAGGATAGAAGCACTTCTAGGCCTGTTGCATAATCAAGATAAGGAGATAAGCCTGCAGTATTTGCACAACATTGTGTCCCTTCTTTGGCCTTGTTACCGGTCTCATTTTGCAGGGCTTAATTCGGAGGATCTGATAGATTGAGGACACCTTTCAGGTCGTCTGTTCCCTGGGAGGTGGCTCTGGCCCAGCTCTAGCATTAAAATGATGGGGACATCTTGCTGACAGCTGTACTTAATGCATTGCAAATCTGTCCCCAAAGACATTTATGAAATGGTGCTATGACACCTGCAGAAGGTACTTGGAGAGCTTTTCTTGGAAGGATGATGGCAATGCAATGCAATGCAATGCAAAACCACCGTGGGAAAAGAATCAGGACCTGCCAGAGACAAAACAACCTTTGCACAAACACAGATGTGGGTTGGGTACATTCCCAATCAACTCTTGACTCGACCCAAAGGGCACATGATGTGGGGGCTGAGCAGTGGCAGGTCTCAGGTGTCAGGGAAATGGATGGGGTACAAGCAGATGCATTTACTGACATGGTGTAGGGTCTGCTAGGAAGTATCCTGCTGTGCTAATGGTCCTCTCTGGCATTTTCCAGAAAGTCTGAAGGGAAGTCAGAGCACGACCGATGAGTGGCATCAGCTGGCCCTTCCTTTTGGTGGGCACAGGCTGCAATCTGCCAGCAGGCAGCAGGGATGTCCCCATGCAGAGATGTCTGGCCAGCACACCAGGAACCACACCGTGCCAAGAGCTGCCCTTGCACTGTGTGCTTTATGCAGACAGATCCATGCCTCACAGCACAGGTCCCTGTGGGAATGGCTCCTCTCTCCCTTACGGATTGCTTTGATTTGCTCCCAGGCTGCAATCTTTGGCCGTGTCCATTCAAAAATCCCCTCTGGGGTGCTCACAGCCACTGTGTGGGACTTGTATGGAAAACATGCATCACTGGCAGGAACACAGGGTCAAGGGACAGGGTGAGCAGAGCCAGCTCAGCCCCGCTCCTTGGGTGAGTCACTGCTATGCTGTTTGTAGCAGCACTAAGAGGAAGAAGGGATGCCAGGACCTGGGGATGGGTTTTCTCTGCTGTGCTGCGTGCTGCTGCCAGGGATGGGGACCTTACACCTGCCCATAAAGTCACGTGTCCTGCCCTTTCCTCCTCCATCTTAGCCATGAACCACTGCTTCTAATTGCCTTGCTCCCCACTGCTCTGCTGGGCAGCAGAGCACATGCTGGCTCTGCAAGGTAAATGGCTACAGCCTGGTCAAGAAGCCCCAGTGTTCATACCCCTGTCAGGATTACTCCGATCCCCACATGGACCTCTTCCAATCTCCATAGGCATAGTGTGATCCTGGAGAGACATTTTGTCCTCTTCACCCAGCCTAGGGCAGCACCAGCAGGAGATGAAGAAGGAAGGCAGGGCAGCCTGACTCATTTCTCAGGATGAGAGGAGGGAGCAAAACAGAGCTACCTCATGTTATGGGTGCAGATAGCTCCCCATCTTCCCCAAAATCTCCTCCTAGGGGAATAGCACCAAGCAGCCAAGCAAAGGCTGGTCAGAGAAGAAAGGGAGGAGCTCCCTAAATGATGGTAAAAGTCTTTCAGTTCATTGCTCTTTTTAAAATCCATGCCTGGATTATTTTATTCTCAAATGCTAATTTTGAATTTCCAGTCTTGAGCTGTCCAAATAGGGCCATGCTGGAATAGCAAAGACCATTTGTTTTCCTGAGGGGGAATCTAGAGGCTTGTTTGTTTTCTTTCAACATCAGAAAGTCAGATCTTGTATTTTTGGCAGGAGAAGAGCAGGTGATTTTGTAGCATTGGAAGCACCAGGAAAGCGTGTTCCCATTGCCTCAGTTGTACCAGAATAGTTAAACATGTCTGCTTCATTCAAAGAGGTAAAAAAAGAAGAAAAAAATAACAGCAGGGAGAAAATATTCAGCCCCTGAAGTTTCAGTGCTCACCAGGGAGGATCAGATGAAGCTCATGTTCTGCATGTGGGTCTTAACAAGTCCTGCAGGAAAACCAAGAGATGTCAGATGTGACCTTCCTGTCAAACCAAATGTGAAAAACAAGGAAGCCACGCTAGGCAGGCTTTTTAAGGAAGCAAAAAAGGACACAGCCCGTTTATTTTTCCTCTGCAGATCCTCTCTGAGGTCACTGTACTGTTGTAAACTATATCTCTGGCAGATAACAGAGTTTATTTCTGGCACTCTGCAGCATTAGCCCTGTGTAGGTCTAAATTCATCCACGGGAGGAGCAGAGCCTTGGAAGACAAGCAATGAACCTGCAGTTGGCCGTGGTCTGAGCATTTATCACAGCCACCTGGTCCCAGCACGTCCCCACTGCAAAGACACAGCATCCCTGGCAAACCTTGGGGTTGAATCCAGATAAAAAAAGCCCAAATTTGTGCTCAAAGGAGACAGAGATTTGTTATTGCTCTCCTTTATGAGGATCCAGTTTCCAGCCCACAAGTGTAGAAGGGCACTAAGGTACATCTTGTGGCAATTGTTTGCATTGCCTCCCCTCCACAGGATGCTCCTTTCCAAAGCCTACTTGGCACATGGGGTCATTTCATGTTTTACAGGTTTCTCCCCAGCTGTGGGAGACCCATCCCAGAGGAGACATCCAGGAGGGGATGTCTGAGTCACAGAAACGAATCACACAGCACAGCCAAGACAAGATGGTCATGGAGGTGACCTAAAGTCTCCAAGGTTGGTTTTTGTCGGCATCTCAGTGGTTACTCAAAATCCAACAGTCAAAAGATAGCATGGGCTTTATGCACTGTTTGCCAGGCCAGAAAGAGGTATCTGGATAGAAGAGAGGGACTGTGTCCTGCACTTCCCACTTGACCTACCTGTTGACCATGGCCACCTTTGCCTGCACTGCCATATTCACCTTCATTTACCCTCTCAATTTCTCCACGTTTTGGTCTCGTTTTCTCCAGATGTCAATATTAATTAAGAATATTTGTGAAGACTAAACCTGGGACTCCTCCAGTTGGAGAGGTTTTTATGATAGCCAAGCAGTAACAAGATACACGTTGCTCATTTTGAGGGGACCAAAGAACTGCAACAGGTGCACCATGGGCATGAAGCTTCACCACAGAAAGATTTGGACCCCCAGTGGGAAATAAACGACAGTTTGTGGTCTGGGCTGATGAGACACAAATGAAAAATGACCAAATGGAAGCAATAACAAGGCAGGGACAATGGTGTTCTGAGGTTCAATAGCCAGCACCAAGGCTTGTCCTCAGATTATGGGGTAGCTCCATGTCTTCCTCCTGTGGCCATGGCCATACTTTTCAGCTGGAGCCAACTCATTGTAAGCCAAGCCAAGCCAAGCCATAGCTCCCATACAACCAGAGGGGACATTCCTGCTGCCTGCAGAGTCCCAGCAACATGCTTCACTCCTGTCACACTGCAGAGTGAAGAGTTAAATGCTCTCCCATGGAGCACAAGAGGTAGCTCCCAGTTGGTGCCACCTGCTCTCATTTGGATGTGAGCTCTGTGCAGGCACTACTGAGTTCTCCATTTATTCCCTCTGACAACACCAGAATTGCTGAGATTGTCTCTAATGAAGGAGATGAATGGTGGAGCCGTGCTGGTGTGCACATGAGGCTGGCCTGGATGGAGCTCATGGTGAGGGAAAACATAGATCCAAGGAGAGCATCCTTCAGGAGGGTACAGAAGGAAACACCCTGGGAAGAGCCTCACTCAGCTGCACGTGGCTGCTGTGCTCATCCAGCCCAGCCTTACCTACTGATCTGCATTCCCATGCAAGCAGAGTATACTCAAGAATATTCCCTGTTTGCAGCACATTCGCCTCTCCTCAGTCAACTTTCACTGTCCTGGAGCCACACTGTGTAGTTTAGCAATCAAACAGCAACAGTGAGCTGGGAGCTGCCCCAGGAAGCCCCAGGAGCTCTGTCTGACTGTGCACCAAACCCGGGTAGATGTGGCCCGGCTGAAATGTGCTGTTGCAAATGGGAGTGAGCAGAAATTGCAACCACTGGTGGGAAAAAATCCAACCTTCATTCAAAGTATGGGGCTGAGGGGGTCTATTTTTATACATGTGATGCACTGTCCTACAAGAAGGAACTGTTTCATAGTTCAAAAATCACTTTTCATTTAGAAATCTCTGGCAATTTAAGGTTGTTTGGTTTTTTTCCTCTCTGTAAATTGGAAGAGGATATAGTTTGTAGGTTATCCAAAATAAATGTTGGATTCATTCAAAGCAAGTATTTTTTAATTGGCCTCTTCCATGAAATTTTCAATCATTTGTCCTAATTCAATCAGGAAACGGCTTCAGATAGTCATAACCTCATGGGATGGAAAGTGAGATCTAGTGAAAATCATCTGATAATTGCTCGCCTAAATCACTTGGCAAGTCCTCATGAGAAAAACAGGTCATGCCAAAGAGAACCAAGAGGGGAAATGGAGCTAAATGCATGCCAGTGAACCAGCCAGCACAGAACTGCCTGGTCTGCAAGGCCGGAGGCTTTCATGAGTCATGGGCTTTTCTACAGGAGAGCATTTCCTTCCTCATTTCCCCTTTTCTGCTTCATGCAAATGCAGCTTTTGTGTCCTTCCCCTGCCTGCAGCTCGCTTTCTGGAAGTCCTGGCTGTACAAACAGCTGAAGCTCCTCTCTGGGATGCATAGAAGGCACAGAAGGAGCCCTTAGGGCAGGTGGTGGCATCAGGGACAGGTAAGGCTTAGGAAGGAAACAAGATGTGATGGGGGCAGGGGATGCTGTGCTGCTGCTTTTCCTCTGAGCTGACTGAGGCCCACCTCTCTCAGGCACTTGAGTTCTAAGTAAAATCAACCACAGCAAGAGCTTGAAAGTGGTCTGACAGCATCTCGAGTGAAGAGGGCCAGACTGCAGCCTTCTGAAGGACCATGAGGAGTGCTGGCATGGCGGCTGGGCGCGATGGAGATGCACAAAGCCCCGAGGAGATGCTTCCTGCACTCCTCATGGTTTCAGCATTTTTCAGTTAGTTCTGGCAGCAGAGGGTACGAAACTGCAGGGACACGTAAAAATGAAACCAATCAGCCATATGTTTTTAAAAAGACGGCATAAACAGTGAGTGAAAACAAAAATAGCTTGCAACTCCTCTGAGGCTGAGGAGCCAATCTTTCAGTGCTGGCGCCCAGGGAGAGCAGAAATGCTGGCTGGCATCCCCCCCATGCTGGGGGATGCAGACCCAGACAACAAGCCCTCAAGGCCCCAACACAAAGCCCCTGAGTGGTCCCAAGGCATTCCCAGCTGGGTGATGCTCACACAGCCCTCCCAGGAGGGGCTGGGAGTCATGCCTTACCCGCTGCCATCTCACATAGCCTGCTCTGCTGGCCTGTTACCAAGGGCACCAGCGGTGCTCTGGACCACTTCTGGATCCGAGCGCCTGATGGAGCTGTAGGTGTCCCTGTTCAGTGCAAGGGAGTTGGACTAGATGGCCTTTAAGGGTCCCTTCCAACTCAAACCGTTCTATGATTGCATGGATGAAGATGTAGTGCTTTCCATCACGGACAGCCCAAGGCCATAGGTGTCATTTTCCATTACCCGTGGCACAGTCTCTCCCAGCTGATCCCCTGCACTGCCCTGGCTGATGGGATGGAAAGGATGCACTCCCTTTCCTTTCTCTGCACTGAGCAACCTTGGGTAGGGAACATCTGCCACCCTGGGTAGGTGAATGTCAGGACTACAAAGGCCACGACGTCAGACCCAAGTTTAGAGGGCTGAGCTGCCTCTGTAAAAGAAGGATGTGAACTATGCTTCTGGGTGTATGGCATGGCTGATCAGAAAGCACACTGTTGGTGTTGGTATGAAGGAAACCCACGGCAAGGCACCTCACGGTGGTGCCAGGCACCAACACACACGGGAGTTCAGGAAGCTGTCCGTGGGAAGGAGAAAATCCCAGCAGTTATGGAAAGACAAGGAACCAACCAGTCATATTTAGGGGAAAAAAAAACTGAGTTTCAAACAGCTCCACGAACTCATCTCTCCACAGGGACAGCCTGGCTCAGTGCTCCATCTCCTGCTGGCCTTGCCCTTTCCTCTCTTTCAAATGTGGCGTAAAACTCAAAAGATTAAATAAACAATAATAATAAAAGGAAGATTTTGGTCAAGGGGAGAAGGCTGTGGGGCACAGCTGGTACCAAATATTTTTCTGTGCCTGATGCATTGCTGGGAGTTGGGGCAGGTGCACTTAGAAAAACAGAGCCCATGTTTATGCACTCCTAAGACTGTCATCAAGCTGTGTTTAGGACCCAGCAGGAAACTGAAACTCTTTTTATGGTGTTGAGGCCACTAACGTGTAAGCAAATCACATTTTATCTAGCTAATAACAGCAGAGCCCAGCCAGAGACTGCAGGCAGCTCTGGGTTAAAGTTACACAACTCAAACTGTAATATACATATAATGACTATAACATTTGCTAATGTCAAGGCAGCAAAAGGTGAGGAGAGGTCATGCATGGCAGAGGGCTGCACGGAGGTGGCTTGCAATGCATGCAAGTGCAGCCAATGCCCCCCAGCAACCCAATTTAATCTCAGTGCTCAAAGGGCTTTGGTCAGTGCCTCTAACCTGGGAGCTCTGGGATTATGAGAAAACACCTCCATTGCAAAAATGATTTGCAACTGATCATGCCCCTGTGGGCTGCTAGAAGACATGTGGCTGTGGCTTGTGGCTGCACACATCCAGTCCAGCACTCAACAGAGCTGCCACTGGAAGGCATGGCAAATAAGGGACAATAGCTCTCGGTCCCTCATCACCCTGCTGGGCTCTTCCCTGCTGGGTGGCTATGCCCTGGGCTTGGATGTGCCTTTGGAACCCTTCAGGAACTGAGAGCCATCCTGATCTTTTGCCTTTTCATCCCTCCGCCTCCGTGAGTCATTGGGAGCTGCTGATGTACTCAGGCTGGTTGGGCTCCTTTCTGGGTGTAATCTCTCCTTTGTTTTAGGCTGCCCTTTGTTGCACAGCCCCAGATGTCTTGAGAAGCTGCATGTGGATTGCTCTGCTGCTGGAGATCTGCTGATCCAGCAGATCAGCACATGCCATTCTTTTAACCCTTCCACTGATTTCTCTGCTGCTTTCACATGCAGACATCACCATTCTGGACAGCTCTGAGTTCCTGCCCCGCTGTGCTGAACTCCTAATCCCTGACATCACAAAAAAAAACCCTAAAAGCTTGGGTTTGTCACTGCATTGTTTAGCACAGAAATGACAACATCCTTCCCTCTTACAAGCAACTTGGAAAAGCATTGGCATCAGCAATAAAGCTGGATTTAGCCATCAATTCTCTCTGCAGGATGATGGAGGGAGAGCATCGTGAGATTATATCACACCATAGTCTAGTTTGCCATCACGTCTCCTTAGAAATCCATCCTTTCACCAGCTCAGTAGATTACTGAAAAATCCCGCATCTGTTTTGCTACTTTGTGTTGGAGCCCTGCAGCTTTTAGACCGGAGTTCTGTCGTATCTGGTTGGATTCGCACACTCAGAGAAGATCTGGCTCATCTAAAAGAGATGAGGCTTGGCCAAGCTGTACTGCAGGGGGAGGCTCTGCAGGCTCATACACAGCCATTGATTCTGTAGAGCTGGCAGTGGCACAACTCGGGATGCTCTGTGTGAAACAGACAGCCAGGGAGCAGCAGAGCTGGCCCAGCAGGCCAGCCCAGGTTGCAAATCTGCAGCTGACAGGACAAGCCCGGAGCAGCCAGGCCAGCATTGCCAGGTTGCAAGCAGAGCCTGGGGCACCTTCCCGTGAGCAGTTCTCAAGGGGATTATGCTTGCAAATGCACTCTGCCAGCTGGGATCCCAAAGCTGCACTGTGCAGCTCTGGGACCATCACCTGCTCCCATCCCACTGCTCACAGTCTCAGGATGGTCTCATGGCCCCCCAGCCATCGCCCCTCTGAGGGGACTTGTGGGTGCCATTCTCCTTCCCTGCCAAAGAGCAAAGCTTTGCCTCCTGCCAGGTGTTCACACGGCTCAGCTTGTTTTTTCTTTAATTAAAAACAAAAAGTATTTCCCTTTTTCCACTTAGAAGCTATCCTGTTCCCACAGAGCTCGGAGAAATGGCTCCAGCCCATATCTGCAGCCATTAGCTGATAGCAGATGAACTCTGGCAGATCCTCCAGGAGGGTGTGTGCAAGGTGATTTCAGCCATAAAGCCCTCATGGGTGGAGGTGTGCTTTTTTTTTTTTTTACCCTCCTCCTTCCCCACTTCAGCACTTGCACTGATTTACAGATTCCCATGGGCTCACACCTCCCCGGGGGGGTCTGGCTGCAAACGTGACTGCTGCACCCACGTGCAGGAGGGCTGTCCCGGCAGCCTGGCAGCTCTGAGCCCAGATAGGCAGCCCAGAATGACAGTGCAGTTTCTCCCCATACCCTTGGGACATTGTACCTGATCCTGACGTGGGGACAAAGGCACCATCCCAGTGACATGGGACATCCCTGCTGGAGGCACTGAGCAAGCTGTGGGGCTCATAGGGTGCAGCCCTAAGTGATGTAGGCTGTTGTGCCAAACATCCCAGGAGGACAGAGGCACCGTCCCTTCACTCCCAGTACAGTTTCAATTAGACAAATAGCAGCATAATCCCAGCGAGCGCTCAGCTGGGAGCTGCCCATGCAAGGGGCAGGCACCAAAATGGGACCCTCTGGGTGGGCACCCCCTGTCTGCCCAAACCACTCCACCAGAGACCATCTGCTGCCGGCCATCCCTCCTGCAGCCCCCAGCCAAGAAGGAGCAAACAAAGGCAGCGTGCATTGCTGGTGCTCTCAGCCCGAGGGGATGAGGAAGAAGAGGGAGTGTGAGCTCTGGGCTGTCCCACACTCTCTGCTCCTCTGGGCAGGGGGCTTTGGGGGTACCAACATGGGGTGAGCACGTTGTCCCCCCACACCATGGGATGCCACCTCCAGTGACAGCAGCGGGACGTGGGTCAGAGAGCTGTCATCTCCTCGATTCTCTCTGGGCTTTTGGAGGGAATTTCTTCTCACACTGAAATTCTCCCCAGTGCCAGGGAGGCAATTTGGGGAAAGTCTTGAGAAACCTACATTGTGCAACCAGGAGTTTAAAGTGATTTTCAACCCACAAAGCAACCGACAACGTTTTTGTCAGCAACTATTACCAAAACCCTCCGGGGCTCCACTGTTACAGCAACCCCTGCCCTCGCTGTGCCCCTCCTCACGCCATCATCTGCAGCCACCCCATGTCTGTCTCACTGGGTTTTTCAGTTGCTCCCCTGCCATTCAGGGCTGCCCACATGATTTCCAAATACCCACAGCTGGGCAGGGGTTGCTCTGCTTTTGTGGGGCTCTGCTCAGTGCTCGGGGACAGCTGTGCTCAGCCAACGAGCATGAATCCAGTGGACCCTCCACCCTCCTGCATCCCTCCAAGCATAGGATACAGAATCATCTGAGTTGGAGGGGACCTTTAAATGCCATCTGGTCCAACTCCCAGCAATGAGCAGGGACACTCACAGCTCCATCAGTGCTCAGAGCCCCTCCAGCCTGACCTTGGGTGTCTGCAGGGATGGGGCATCACCACCTCTCTAAGCGACCCATTCTGCATGAATCCATCGCCATGTGACTGCCATAAGGACAGATGGGAGAGGTGGCCCCAAGGCTGAGGCACCCAGGGCTGTCCAAGGGGCAGCTTGGCGAACCGTGCAGGGCGACAGCGCTCATTTTCTTCCTAAAGTCAACAGCTCTGAGCCTGAATACACACAGCTGGGCACAAAGTGGCTGGAGATCACATCTGCTGAAGAAGAAGGGGTCATTGTTATGCTTTGTCACCAGTTTTAGAGCAGATAGCACTTTAAAGCCATTTGGTTTTGCACTCTGAATAGTTAAAAAGGTCAGGAGCTGAGCATGGGCAGTGGGGTGATTTCCCAGCGCCGGAGCGTGATGTGAATATTCCCAGGTGTGAATATTTGTCTGAACATCCGCTGCCTTCCCAGTCCCTCTGCACAGCTTTGATCTGTCCCCAGCTGAGCCCGGTGCACACTGTACTTTCCCTGTCCCCGCTCGCCCTCCAACTTGTTGCTGTGCACAGGGGTTAAAACCACAACGCCGCCAACAGCGGAGCTGGATGGGCTCAGGGAGAACCCAAACCACGGGCTGACCCTGCAAGCAGAGCCTTCAATGCACTGTTATTCTGAAGTACAGCCAGGACACGCTGGTGAAACACTCATTACTGGTTGGCAGTGAAAGCAGCGCTGCTTTCTCCCGCTGAGCTTTGTGTGTGCTGGGAGCACCCGGCCGCGCTCCCCGCCACGCAGCTCCCAGACATCAATCGTGGTTAACCTTTGCTCTCTCTCATCTGTTTGTCCAGAGGCTGCAGAAGCGCTGCACGAGGCACGTGACAGACGGGGAAACAACAACAACTTTTATTAAACCGTCCCAGCATGGGAGGAGGGGGGGTAATCTGGAGGAACTCCGTTCTTGTTGCAGTAAAGGAAAGTATTTGGGAAAATAATGCAAAGCAGGTATTGGTTATCAGCAGTTAGAGGGACGTGTTCAGGGCTGGAGAGGGACAGCCACACGCCCTGATGACTCACGTACAGTAGGGCTCTGCGCTCTGACTCTGACTTTGACGTCTTGTTTGCTCTTTTCAGAACCAAAACAAATCTCTTTCCCACAAGTTCAGCTCTTTCCAGCTACCCTGACTTTAAAGATCTTCCAACTCTCCTCTCTCTATCACTGCTGCAAAACGAAGACGAACAGACCCCCATTCCTTGTGATTCCTGGATGCAAATCTGATTTCGCAAAACCGCTTTTAAATTGCAACCAAGTTTAAATGACCAGAAAAACAAACACCTTGCCGTGCTGAATGCAGAACCGGTTAGGAGATGTTTGCATGGACCTGCAGGTAGAGCCATCAACCAGCTGTGCATGCAGTTGTGATGCTAAAACTGGCGTCACAAAGGCTGATAATATTGGGAAAGAGCATTCCTGCAGGCTGGAAGCCATGAAAGCAGGCACCAGAGGAGGTGGCAGAAAAGCCCAGCGAATATCCAAGCTGAGCTTCTGAAGACAAATCATCTACACTAAAGCATGCAAATATAGCCTCATGCATCTTTTGTATCCTCTTTGCACGAACCTTCGACTGAATGAGTTTTAGTAGCACAAATGTTGGAGGAAAGTGAAGTTCAAAGCTGCACGCATGAGTAACCATGGAAACTGAATTTTAAATCTGCACATGCAAGTATTTGTATCCAAAGTACTTTGTACACCCGGCCAATGCAGAAAGAGGGACACCACCATGTCACAAGTGGCCAATTGGAACTTGGGAACACAGCTTGAATTTCAAATATCACCTACTTACAGCAAACCTCCGTCCTCGGAGCAGAGAAAAAAAGAAACGTGAAAAAAAAACCTGCCTGGAATTGCCATCTGCTCGTGAATATTCCACAATTAGCGGGGATGGATTCATTGGATACATTATTCATTGTGGATTATTCGCTCAGATCTAACGGCAGTAGTGCAGCGGGTGTTTAAATATTGTAGCGAGGAACCTTTTCAGGCATAGAAGGTGTATGCATGAATATGGATGTGCTTCTGTCCTGCAGGAATCTCTGGGAACAATAGCTGCGTGGCGAATACCTTGTCCTCTGCAGAAAGCTCAGAGCTCCCTTATAAACTGCATTTCTGTTATCCCTTCTCGTCTTCATTTGTCCTCTGCCCCGACCCCTCCTCCCTCATCTGGGCTGCCAGTGCACCGAGATCAGCTGCCATTTCAGCCACAAAGGCATTTGCTTTGTTCTCCTTGCTGCAGCTCAGGTAGTGGGAGAGGTCTGGTGACACAACGCTTTTCCTGCTCCCACTGCAGCCTTCCAACACGACGCACATTGCAAGTAATAAAACAAAATCCCCCAAGTGCCACGCTGTGTTTGTGAGCACAGAGCATCGCACATTCCCAGTATGCAGATGGATTTTGGGGCCTTTTTTTTTTGCCTTTGTTGCATGGACCCAACCTCTCCATGGCCAGACTGACCCTTGCAGTCTTGAGTGCCAAAGTCATGATTAAGCAGGCAGCCCAAGCACCCTCAGTTGGAAGTGATGACCAATGTGCACAGAAAGAAACAGCTTTGAGAAGTGAAAGGGAATGGGGAGGATCACACTCAGGCATGAGATTGGGGTGGGAGAGAGCCAACGCATCCAGACCATGCTGGGGTTTCTTAAGTATAAACAACACAGAGAAAAGGAAAAGGAGGAAAATGACAAGGAAAAAAAAATCCTAACAACTAATGAAAGAGTCCAAAGTGGCACAGGATGGGGTTATGCAACTCCGATTTGTCCAGTGCTCTTCACAGACAAACACTCCCCCGAAGCAGCGTGGACTTGTGCAAGTGAGGGTTGTGCAATCCCAGCCTTGCTGCCAGCCATTGCCCAACTGCGCCACGGAGCAATGCTGAGCTGCACAGAACGAGCCCTGAGAACACTGCAGCAAGGCTCTGCATGAGGTGCACACAGTCCTGCTGGGCTGCAGCAAGGCAGCGCTCTGTTGGATGCATCTGCCTTCCACTGGGGACCCAACAAAGCCATCCTGCAGTAGGGCACGGTCAAGGATGAATAGGAAAGGTTTTCTGCTCTTCTTATCCAGGGCAGCTCCCAGGTTGTTACTGATATGGAAGACAAATGGGCTCTGATGGGCCATCACATCCATGCAGGAAGCCTATGGATGTCACATGCAGGCACAGACATGAGTCTGCACTTATTTTCCATCCCGTTAGCAAAATGGCAGGCTCAGGGTCCAGCTGAAATGGAAGAACTTGTGAAACTCCCACCTAAAAATGCTTGCGTTGTCCAGGACTGCATGTGCTCCAAAATCTCACGGAGACTGATCTTCCTTGGGGTGCATGGGTACACTGAACCCGATTTCTTGGTCTCAAAGGTTGTCAGCTGGAGGCAAACCTTGGCTCAATGCAGAGGCACCCAGCTCTAGGACCTCGGGCAGCCTCGGGCAGGGTGTGCTGAGCCCACATAGAGCAGACAGGGATCTGGAGTTGCTCTCTTGAAGACAGGCTGGTAAAACCCAACATGGGCTCTGGGTACCAAAACACTGAGAGCTCTCATGGGGGAGGTGTTGGACTCAGGTTTTTTCAGCCTTCCTACATAGATTCTCATGTTTGTTAACTGAAGGGTAATTCCCATCTGGAGGAGCAGCCTTGGCAGGGGATGGTTCTAGGGCCCAGCATCTCACTTCCAGGTTGTTACTGGACTCATCACAGTGCAAAGCCATTCCTTCCCCCTTGCTTCCTCCCCCAGTCAGCATTTAAATCTCCATCCACTGTGCAATAGCACCAAGAGAGGAGGCAAAAGTCACCATGGGACAAGGATGTGGGAGAGCTGACAGCCCTGACGTGGGCATGGAGCTGCTGCTCATTGCTCAGTGCAGGATCAGGAGCAGCAGTTCCATCTCATATGTCTCATCTGTCCAAAAAGAAATGAATCAACAGAAAAACAACCAATTCCAGGGGACAAAAAGGAAAGCAAGGAAATAGCAGAAGGGTTGCAGTGACAGGCTTCACCAGGTGGTATGTGAACTGAAGACAGTCTCACAGCAAATTTAGGCTATGACACAACGCAGTCAGCAGTGACTTCCCATCTGCAAATCCAGATCTGCTCATCTAGATGATGTTCTACTGGAAATACAGTTGGGCCAAAATAGAATTCTTAGTTGGATTGTGTCGACTCAGATCAGATTTTCTATGGGAAAAGAAGTCAGAATGAATCATTTCATTTTTCTCTTCTCATTTCAGTGAGGTAAAAAGTTTCATCTGACTGTGTTTCGTTTCATTTAAACCTGCATAGCTAAATAACTTTTTGCTCCAGAATATACGTGCATCCAGTTCAGATATCTATGTAAATCTTGCAGAGTTGAGCTACTGTTACCAAATTATTGCATTCTGCATTCTGTTCCATTCTGTGATCACACTTTTCCTAGATGACACCTTCCAATTTGTGCAGCCATGTGAACTCACCTGCATTTTCTCATGGCTGAAGCAGCCTTGTCTGATAGGATCTATCCTAAAGTCCCACCAAACTATAACTGAGGTTGGATTACTCACCCAGGATGAGCAGCATTTGCAAGATTTACCTGGGATTCAGTTCTTCTCCAGGGATAACAAGGCAAATCGCAGCACACAAATATAAGATGACCCCAACGAAGCCATCTTACTTCCACCCAGAATGAAGCAGAAAGGTACAACAAATCATAGCTAATACCCTCTGAACTTTGTGGCATGCAAAGAGAGTCCATTTAAATCCGGGATGAAGATTTGTCTGTTATAATTGATGTGGGAAGAAAGCCTTTCCAAGCCTTGGGAAGTGCTGTCCCGCTGATGGGTTCCCACCAGCCCGCTTTCCTGGACGCTACTCTTGATATTTCAGGGGTGACCTGCAGTGAACTCTGCACTCTGTGCCTTGCTTTGTGAAGCCTTCGTTTTCCCCTGAGGATGTCTGTCAACTCGCTGCTGCTCAAAGAGCCCAGCAAACCCTTACAGGGGAAAACACAAGGGAGGCTCAGCAATGCAACCGGCAGTCCCAACACGGGCTGAGAGCTCTGAGTGCCAACAACCTCTGTTCTGCAGACTGTTCACAGATCCTGGCTCCTCACCCATCCACGGAGCGTTTCAGAGCTGTTCCCTATGGGTTGCACGGATGAAGGCACCCCGTGTGTGGATCCTGCTGCAGTGCCCAGTTCTCCACTCTCCGACGTAACACAGCTAGTCCCCCCAAAGCCCACACATGGACCTGTGGGCATCCAGCACTGAGCACGTGCCCTTTGGGACTAGCCTTGTCCTTTCAATTGTGTCTGTACAGCACCTAGCACGACGACCTACTAATTATAACAGAGGCTAAATTACTGCTAAAATTAGGTGCTTATTAACATCATAGCCTCTGGGCACCACCACAACACTTAATGATTCTGCAGCCTGACAGTAACTCAGGACCCATCGTAATCTTCATGAAAAACTGTCCTTAGGGAGGGAGTTCTTGGTTCTCCGTTAGGTTGCATCTTACACGTGGAAAAATAAAATCTATTCAAATGCTTAAGGATTTCAATTCAGTACAGTGCTTTCAACTCCAAAATGATGGTGTGGTTATTGCGCCATTCCTTAGCTTTACTTTTAGCTTTGAGTCATGAGCTTAGAAGACAGTTTTTGAGTGTTTTAAGGTGCTCGGACTCAGGACACCCCACAGCTGTTAAAGGTCACCTACACACACACCAGTGAAATGAAACCGATGGGACGTGGTGGAGGTGCTGGGGGACATTTTGCTTGTCCCTGAGCTGGCACTGCATGCACTGACACCCAGCATCTGCCTGGGGACAAATCAACAGGGTCAGAGCAGAGCTTGTGGGGATGGGGACAGGGATGGGGGTAGGGATGG
>JACDJE010000334.1:134984-255002 GCA_016647715.1 Pavo muticus
CGCAGACAGGGATGGAGACGGGGGTGAGAATGGGGATGGGGATGAGGGTGGGGATGGGGATGATGACAGGGATGGGGATGGGGGTGAGATAGGGGGTGGGGGCAAGGATGGGGACAGCCCATAGCATCCTGCACCACACAGAGCAGCTCGCTCACTCTTTGCCCCAGGTGGAGGAATCCTTTGTATGGCCCCCAGTGAGCAGCCACAAGGCTGCAGGCGACCCCAGCAGCGGCGTTGGAAGTCAGATACAGCTATCGCACCGCACACCTCTGCTGCTGATTAATGAGGATGAAAAGGAAGAACTGGGTGGCTCCTCCAAGCCCTGCCCCTTATGCACACCCCCACAAGCACTCATATTATCTGTATCAAGCACATTTTTATGTAAATGCCCTAACCATCCCTTTCAGAGGTACAATGCCTCCCAGACTAAGCCCCTGAATGGCATCGGCACATTTCTCGTGCCTCAGCTGCTCACCCAGACAAACAGAAGCGTGGCTATCCACAAAGGGCTATGGTAATGCCAAGCACTCGGAGAGCCGAGGGGCGGAGGCAAGCAGGGGCCAAAGCTATTTTAATAACAGAAGAAAAGCCGGGCTCCTGCTATCTGGATGAGTCAAGGCAGGGGCAGGACCCACAGATGGATAAATGGAGTCACACAAGGCAGATGTGGAGGACACAAGGCAAGAGGACGTTTCCCACATTCTCCATCAGGACACTTCATGGCCATTAAAGGCCAATGTCCCACCATACGGAATCATAGAATCATAGAATGGTTTAGGTTGGAGGGGACCTTAAAGATCATCCAGTTCCAACCCCAGTGTCACAGGCAGGGCTGCCATCCACTAGATCAGACTGCCCAGGATCCCATCCAGCGTGGCCTTGAGTGCCTGGTCCAGTGCACATTTGGGACCTTCTTCCCTCATCTCTCCTAAGACAGAACTCCACAAGGCTCAACAGCATGGGCTGGTCCTCAGTGCCTGGTGGCACTCCTGGCAGCTTCACCTGCATCAGGTGAGGAAGGGTCTTCACTCAGGACACGACAACTTCTGCCAGGCATATGTCAGCAAAAAAATTATTCACCAGGAAGGGTTTCGGGGCTTCCCAATGGCACCTTTCACCCAGTGTTCAAGGCTGGTGTGCCAAAGAGATGGCTGCCCAACACCACACCAGGTAGATGGGCTTTCTAAACGTTCTCTGCAGATTTTTTGTATGACAAGGTAAATGTACAGCCCTCATAGGTTGAATTTTCACAGCCAAAGATTAGAGAAACACCCTCACAACAGTCCCAAAGGGTTTGCCAGTGCTGTAGCTTATCCTGGCCTCATCTTGTGCCGTCTGCCTTGTACTCAGTGGGGCAGAAGTGGGGCAAGCCAAGGTCATCCCCAGCTGTGCGCAGGACCCTCTTTCTGCTGGAGGGGTCTGGAGAGGAGGGAGGTGAGATTTGGTTTATGCAAGATTGCTGGAGTTGTGAGGGAAAACCCAACAGGGCATTAAGAAAGTCTGTTTGGGGGGACAGGGAGCAGCAAAGTGTGGCTACCCCAGTGTCACTGCGAGCCAGAACACTGAGCAAGCTTGACAAAAAGATCAGAATCCATGCAGAAAGCCCAGGGCAGTATTTCCAGCTGCTCCTCACATACAGAAATCCAGGCAGCCACAGCACATGGCCATACTCTTGCTGCCAGCCAAGCCATGCACTCAGCACATTAGTCTCATGCAAAATCAGGCCAAGGGCACACAGGCATTCTCTCCATTGAAGCCTTCACTCTGCTTTGATAATTCACCATTAAACTGCAAATAAGTTTGCAGTGAAAGACACAAACTACTGGGACAGCCATGGGACAAGCACTGGACTTGTTCCCTGCGTTAGGGAGGACATGCTGATGTGGCCAAGTGTCCCAGCCCACTACACAGCAGTGCCCAGGTGGAGCAGAGGGAGATGGCTCCAGAGTAGGGCTCCCAGAGGGGACCGTGCACATGGCAAGAGACTGAGGCAGCCTGGGACACCAAGTCTGGCCAATGCCAGCTCATGGGCTACAACAACCTTCCTGACTGCAGCTTGACTTCTCCCTCTCTCCTTCCCAATGCTGCTTTCTGGCGTTCCCATACTGAGGGCCCCATCCCACCCACCAGGCTGGGGGCTGTAAACCCAAACAAAGTGCAGCTGGGGTTTGGGTCAGCTCAACAGCTCTGTCCTGGAATGTGGGCTTTGCAACAAACAATTATGATAATTGCCAGTGACAATAACAGGCAGAACATATTTGTGTCATGGCAACACAGGAAACAAACTCCAAGCAAAGCCTGTGTCCATCAGCCATCCCTGCGGGGCAGCCCATGCTCACACGGTTGCTGATGCCCCTGACTTCTGTAGCAGCCCAGCTGCTGTGCTCAGCTCCAAAGTAAAACCAGCATGGGTTACGTGGACATGATCCCAGACCTCTCCTGACCTGAGATGTTGGGTACAGGGACAGGTGGGGCAGGTTTGTTCAGACAAGGGCCCCTGCAGTGCTCAGCCCAACAGGAGACCCCCCTGCTTCTGCTGTTCCAAAACGGGGATGCACAAGGCAGCATCACAGACAGTAGCTGCTTTGCAAAGGCCACTGGGGGTTGTTCACATCATGGTCACTCAGGCATCTCTCCAGCTCCTGGCACTGCTGCCCAGCCTGGGCGCTGCAAGTGGGCTGCGTGCCATCCGCCTCGGGCCTTGCAAAGGTCACAACACCCACAAGCAGAGGCCATGCCTCATTATTTTGTATCTGGTTCTCCTTCAATGGGACGGTGGCAGAGCCAGCAGCCAGGGATGTCACTGCACTGTGCTGACCGCTCTCTCTGCTCCCCCCGCTCCTGCTCATAGCCATCACTTTGCATAACTCAGCCATGGCTAACGAGACTTCCCACCAATTTTCCATTAAAAATAAGTAAATATATCACACCTGGACTCAGGCCAAGGGAACAAAACTGCCTCCACAGGACAGTGATTCAGCAGCGTGTAACTCAGGTTATGATTGAAGCTGCACTTACGCGGTTTGGTTGCAGGCACAGCTCAGCACCAAACCACAGGAGGTCAGGTAACAGGAAAGGGCAGGCCCAGCCCATTCCTTCCCCCAGAACTGCATCCCACTCCTTGCCAGCTCTGTGGGGCTAATGGGGCTCCTCATCCTGCTCCTCATCCGTCAGCAGCACCGCAGTGACGCGCTCCGGGAGCTGTGCGCTCAGCCGAAGACAAGCAAGCTGCATTCACGTCACCAAAGGCACGCTCTGAAGGTGAAGACGTCTTGTAAGAGCAAAAGCAGGGCGTGATTTGATCTGCAGACTCTTTCCTGCCCACAAGAAAGTTGGCTCTGGAGTCCCAGGCTGGGGAACGGAAAAGATGGAGTCCCCCATCTCACAGGTGCTGCCACCTCCAGAGTCACAGAACCAAACATTTTCATGTTGCTCCACTTTCTGTTTGCTTTGCAGGAGGTTGGGCAAGCAGCTCTATTGCTGCTCACTGCCAGCAGTGAGAACTCCTGAAGCCTGGTGAAGTTTCCAAAGAGCAGATGAAGTTCACGCTGGCCAAATGTTTATAAAGGGGAGGAATAATGACTCAGATGCCCTCGCAGGCTCATCATCTGCCTGCGATCCCAGGCAGGGGAACAACCAGTGCACCACACTGTGCGAGGACTTAAAATAGAACAGTATAATTAAGAGCAATTACAGGGCTTTACAGAAACGGATTTTGCCAGACTAGTGCTCTGTTTCTTGAGGAGATTAAAAGATTGGGTGTTAATGGAGAAGACCTTCCAGGTGAATTTCTGACAGAGGCATCTGTGTTCGTGCCATAGGACAGCTGGAGGATGATGGGCACAACGCATTCTGCGCCCCACAAATAGGTGATCTCAGAACCAGGGAGGAACCACTCTGCTGTTTTCCAGGCCAGGTTTCAGCTTTTCACATTTCTAAGTGGTTTCCTGGAAAAAATCAGATGTGGGATGCTTCCCAGGAGGAGCACAGGGCTCTGCATGAAGACTTGGTGCCCGCTCTCCCCAAGTGCCTGGGCCAATAAAACAGCACTGAGTTCTTCAGTGGTGCAGGGGCACAGGGAGAAAAGCCACTCTTAGGGCTAACAGGAGGGTGAAACCAGTTAAGTTTTTATCAGGACACAAGGCAGATGCTTGTTGCAGCAGCTGAGCCACGAGTGGGGAGCATTTGCCATACAAGGACCTGTGTAGTCACTGTGGACACTGGAGAATTCATGGTCTGGCTGCTCGGTGAAGCACACGTGTACCTGGACAGATGAGGAGCCCACAGAAACCACAAGGCACTGCTGATGTACTGATAGGTGGGGAGCTCAGCCTTAGGCACACTTACGGTTTTCACTGGCAGCAGGACAAAGCAGAGCATGGAAGGAGGGTTTGGCAGAGGTTAGCAGCATTGCTTTTCTAGTGTTCACCTCCCAGCACAGAGAGCAGCACAACAAAAAGCCCAAAGCATTAGGAGCAGCTGAAGGAACCCAGTGCATGAATGACCGGCACTGGGAATGGACTCTGGTTGGTGTTAGGAAGAACCTGCAAATAAGGTACTGCCTGGACACAGGGGGCTAGGAGGATTTTTCACCCAGAGGGTGGTGACGCACTGGAACAGGTTGCCCAAGGAGGCTGTGGATGCCCCATCCCTGCAGGCATTCAAGGCCAGGCTGGATGTGGCTCTGGGCAGCCTGGTCTGCTGGTTGGCGACCCTGCACACAGCAGGGGGTTGAAACTACATGATCATTGTGGTCCTTTTCAACCCAGGCCATTCTATGATTCTATGATCGCTGGGACAATGCTGGCTTATCACAGGAAGGACTGAGGGTTGGTTCTTCTATGTTTTCTACTGCACCCAGCATTGTGCGGGAGGTAATCTGAGTGCCTTGACCAAAGGAAGGAGACCTTCCCCTCACAGGTCTTTCAGCAGGGCTCAGCAGCCACATACTGCTCACAGCACATGACTGGGCCCTGACAGCACTGCTTCACATCCCTGCCTCAACCTCATCACCTCTGGCAGCATCCCCTGGAGACAGCACAGTTAGTGCAGCACCCAAGGCACTGTTTGACCATGGAACATCCTTGGTAGAGTACTGGAGTGAGTGTGCTCCAGCAAGGAACTCTGCAGCTCACGGGGGAGCAGAGCACAATGCAGCACCACTGCAGAGCTGTGCATCGCTGCTCTGCTGCAGGGCTGTACTGACTCACCAGGAGTAACCCTCAGTACCTGAGAATGAGTAAAAGCCTTGAACTAGAAATGCAAATATTCACGTAATTTATATTTAATAAGGCACTTAATGTACTGTGTGTCCAATAAAGGCCCACTGAGCTCCTATCACCCATTTAATGAGATTACTCCACGTAATAAACTCAAAATTAGTGACAATGGCAACATTTGAAGTTACATTAATAACTTTACATGCACATCTGAATCCAGAGCCCTCCACACCAGAAGAGACGAGGGTACAGCAAGTGCTGCATTGAATTCCAACTGGGAAGAAATGCTTATTTTCAGCATTATCAGAAAAAAAAAAAAGGTTAAAAGGACAATAAAATAAATGGAATTTACTGGAATATTTTTTCAGTAAGTTTGATTTTCGTATTTCAATAAATGCATTTTGGGGAGAAATGCCAGAATGAGAAGTTTCAATGACTTTTAGGATCTTTATGCTTCTCCAGCTCAGCAATGTGCTGTCACATACACAGACTGAGCCCACACCACTGATTTCTGGAATGAAATAGGGTTTAATCCCAGCTGGTTATGTCTTTGTCTCTTGCACCTTTGCTTATCCTCTTCTCTGTGGGTGGGATTTTTCAGCTCCAGCCAAGACATGCCTGTTGTTGCATGAGGACAGTCTTAATGGGCTTCATGCCCAAATGCAGCAAGGGTGTCCTGCTGACATCAGTCCCTTGGAGAGGGAAAGACTTTCAGGCTTTGTTTTGATGGTCGAGCCTTACCAGGCAGAGCAACAACATGCACTGCACTCTGCCCCAGCAACATGCAGCTCTAGGAACACAAAAAGCAATGGGCCAGGAGCTAAAGCTGGGACTGGGGTTTACCAGGTGTTTGTGTCGTGTGCATATGAAACTCACTGCAAGGCCAGAAGCTTTTCACTGCTTAGCTCCCCACCCCATGGAATAGGATGGGTGCTGCACTGAGAAGCCAGACACTGCAGGACATCTGAGCTCGAGGGTCCTTTTCCTGATGTACCACTTGGTTTCTGGAGGACCTTGGCATGCTTTGGAGGCCCCGGTCCAGTCTGATACCCTGAGGGATCACTGTCATCCTTGCAGTCACCACTCAGATGTCCCTAGGTCCTCTCCTTCACATAGCTACAGAACTGCCTGGTCCTCACCTCTTTCCTGCTGACCACCTCCTTGCTGCTCGGAGCCTTCAAGTGAGCTTGCAAAAAGCTTCCTCCATAGGAGCCTTTCTGAGCTACAAAGGGCTTAGCGTGTACATGGATCCTACTGCCACAACAGCTCATTGCATGCAGCTCCTGAGCTCATCAAAGCTGTGTCCCAGCTAGATAGAGGGAGCCCAAACCCATAAGTGACATCCAGGGGAGCCTCACTCAGGCACCAAAGCACAATGTGTGTCAGGAGCTGGATTTCAGCACCAAATTTAAGATGCAGCCTCTCTACTGTTGACTACCCAGAACCTGGTGAAAAGGTCACCCAGTGCTCCCAGTAAGGTAGTACATGGCCAGTGCCTGGCCAAAGCCAGGAACACAGCCTGAAGATGCCCTCACCCACAGCCCAGCTCTCTTCTGTCCCACACACTGTCCCCATGCAGGACAGACTGCACCACCAGGACCTGAAATTCACAAAAATCCATGGAGAAAGGGCAGGACGAGGCTCAACAGAGTGGTTTCTAAAGGGCTCATGAGCCTGCAGGTGTAGGGCTTTTGCTATCTGTCCCTGTCAGCTCTGCTGGCTGCATGGCACCACACTTCCCAAGTCCTGTGCATGCATCATCCATTTCACCCTTCCTGCCCCATTGCAGTGAATCCTCACCACATTCCTCAGATCTGGCTGCCCTGGAGAACCAGGAGCCATCAGGGCTACAGCCATCAGGTGTGTGCTTGCTTGAGTGAGCTGTAGAGATCCCCCAGGCTACACTTCCACCCCTCCTGCCCAGCTCAGCATCAGCCCCACACACAGCCCCACGTGTAGCTCAGCCCTGCAAGGGGGGCAGCCAGAAAGCAGAGCACAAATGGCCCAATCACATGGAGATGGTCATCTCCGCGAGCATCAGGCGCCTGTTCAAAAGGCAAGCAGCCTTTCTCCTTGCTCTCTGTCTTCCTCTCCATTTATGCACACACACAAAGAAAAAGAAGAAGAAGAAAGGAAGGGGGAGGAAAGTAAAGAAAGGGGCGACTTCCAGCCAGGCAGTAAAATGCCATCTGTCTCCTGATGGCTCATGTGACACTGACAGACGTCCGCTGCAGCCGGAGCCAAAGGCGCATGGCAGCCCCGCTCCCTGTCCCGGCAGCAGGGCAGCACTCTGTCCAGGCCTCCAATCTCACCCAGACAGACCAAAAGTCTCCACCACACAAAGCTGTGATGCTGCTCCTCGCTGCCCTTCCTGCAGGAAATGTGCCCAGGGCAGTGCTGGACTTCGGACTGCAGCCATCCTGCAGCCGGGCTGCGTTCCCCTCTGATCCACCTGTTTCCCTCCAGCAAAACAAAGGAGCTGAACAGCAGGCCGCCTGCCTCCCCCGCGCAGCCCAACTGCTTCATTGCCTCCAGGGAAGGAGCCTTGCTGACCCCAAGACCCTCCTGGGCCGGAGGACCTGGCAAAAAGAGAGCTTTGTATGGGAACAAGCCGGCAGCCCGCCTGCTGCAGCCAGCCGGGGCTGCTCAGCTCCCCCAGCACACAGCCCACTGTGGGGCAGCCCCACAGACGCTGCCACAAAGCAGTGGCTGCAGCTCATTGCATCCCTGGAGCACAGATGTCTGCAGGTGACATAACAGCTTCCCTGAAAGAGCTGTGCCTGCTTCTGCCCCGGAGGAGGCAGTGGGTATGTCCCCGTGTTCCCAGAGCAGGATGGTGAGACAGGCAGAAGGGGAAAGGTCCCAGATGGTGCTGTTTTCCCTGGCAGTGATGTCCACGCTACCCTTCCCCAGAGCACCACCTATGAGGAGACAGCAGAGCAACCTGGATACACACCTGGACCCTGTGCCGGTTTGACCCCAGAAGTGGACTGTCTGGCTTCTGCAGCTGTCCCTCACCTCACACTCACCTCACGTGGCACCTTTGATGGCTCCTAGCCCTGCTCTGCTCCCCACAGAGCCGCCCTAAGTTGGGGCAACAGGGAGAGCTGCAGCTACATGAAGGGTCTGAGCCCAGACAGACGTCATCACAAGGTGCAAAACACTCAAGAGAGACTCTGAAGGGTTTGCTACTGCAGCAGAGAAAAATGCTCTGAGTTTGTTGTGAAGTGGTGGTTCAGAATGGCTTGGATTCAGCCGTGGGAGGGCTGGAGGCAAACACTCCTGCATGTGGGGCTGGGAGCTGCTGCAGCCCTGCAGGAGCTGCCATCCAGCCCATGTACAGAGAAACACTCTGAGACAGCCTGGCCTTGCTGTGTTTAGCCTGGCTAATGATTAGCTAGATAGGACGTGGCCATTCAAGGGCACAGGGTGAAAACAGCCCTTCTGCCTTTGCTTACACAGCACACACAGCTGAGCCATTCCCACAGCCAACACCCAGGCACAGTGAGAGCAACAAGGGAAATGCCAGCTCTGGAGCAGCATCCAAGGGCCTGGGCTGGGAGAGAGGCCCAGTGGGTGTTGCCCAGCTCAGCTCTGCTCAAAACTTCCCCCAAGCAAGAGTCGACCCAAAGTACACAGCTGGTTCTCCCTGCAGAGATGCTTATGCATCCAGAGGCGTCCATCCTGGGATCTCTCTCTTTGTTCTCATGGCATCCATCAAAAGTTGCTTTAGGATTTAATCTAAAGCTTTGAGATCATGGGAAAGGCCTTCTAGTGTGTCTCACACTTTCTTATTCACTGGAGATCCCACAATATTTGCTACAACACCCTCCTACCTGCCCAGAAAGTGCTTTCTCCTCCGGGGCCATCTGCAGCAGGTTTACAAGCTTCTTCCCAAAGCCTGGCTCTTGGCTCTACCCACCATGGACCTGCAGACCTGCTGAGATGGTGCCTGGTTGGATGTGTCTGTGAGACCCATCATCAGAGCAAGCTGGAAGGAGCAGAGCATTGTTTGCCTCTGGGGCTGGAGAAAGAAGGGATGTCCCCCATTTTCTGGAGTATAACCATAGGACATGTCCTCTGTTTGGTACTCATCACACTTAACATGGATGTTTTAACCCCTGGGCAGGCACTGAGGGATGGGGTGGAATCTCCATCTTTGGAGAATTTAAAAACTTGAGCAGATTGGCCCAAAACTTGAGTAGATTGTTCCAGATTTTAAGCATATCCTGCACAGCTGTAAGTGCAGTTGAGTTTACAGTGTGGAGTTTGCTTTGCACAGCTCTAGGAAAGCCAAGGCCTTATGTGTCTCTCATATATTCCTCCCACCCAATATTCTTCTTGTGTTGAGAGAAAACCACTTAAAATTGCTCTCACAAGTGCTTCTCATCAGCATGAGTGAGCAGAAAGTGAATATGAACTGATCTTATTTAAATGAAGTCCACTTCAATTGTCAGTTGAAATTGTTCAAAGCCATTTAATTAATACAGTTTGGCTTCACATCCCCGTACAGATACGCTTCCACTGCTGAGCAACTGAACAGCACTACACAACCCAAAGGATATCTGAAGTCATGCAGATCTTGGTGGACTTCACATAAGAACAAAAACCTCCTCTGGATGGGCAGTCCTCAAATGGCTTCCAGCATTTCCTTAGCTCTTCCCTCCACACCCAGAAGACAGCATCTGCTGAGATGGTTCAGAAGCAGCGAGAAGACCACTTCTAGAGATCCGTCATAAATTGCCTTATGTTCCCAACTTCCCAAAGCTCTGTTTTCTTTCTTTCTCTCATGTATCAGAGAGCTGATCCTGCTGCAAACACACGCCCCAATCTACACACATTACTGACAGGAGGAGCTTCTGATTAATTTTGAGGGGGCATTTTGGCAATAACTGCTCATCCCTCATGTCCCCTCAAAGGCTGATGTTAGTCCCACTTCAAGCTGGAGATCAGACTCAAGACCTCCAAGGTCCCTTCCATCCACCATCCACCATCTGACACGTCCTGTTTCACAGACCTATGCTTCCAGAGGTGGGAAGTGCTTCTCGACCCTACTTCTGCCAGTTCTCAGTGGTCTCACACAGAAATTCTCTGTTTGCACCATCTTTTTCCTTTGCCAGCAGTAATAGTGGAGCACTGGCAAGGTGTTGTTTCTTTGGGCACAAATATGTGCACATCTGACCTGGATATGCAGGAGTCTGGCTGCCCCTCAGATCCATTCAGGTTTCTGCTTCCCACCGTTCAATGTCAAAACTGTGTGCAAACAAGCAGTTTTCTTTCTGTCTGTCCATCTCTTTCCTTCCTTCCTTCCTTCCTTCCTTCCTTTCTTCCTTCCTTCCTTCCTTCCTTCCTTCCTTCCTTCCTTCCTTCCTTCCTTCCTTCCTTCCTTCCTTCCTTCCTTCCTTCCTTCCTTCCTTCCTTCCTTCCCTCCTTTCTTCCTTCCCTCCTTCCTTCCTTCCTTTCCTACTTTACTTCATTACCTCCTTCAAGTTCTTCCTTCCTTCCTCCCTTCCTTTTTTCATTCTCTTTGATTCTCTTCCTCTTTCCCTTTCTTTCTTACTCTTTCCTTCTTTCTCTTTCCTTCTTTCTTCCCTTCTTTCTTCTCTTTCTTTTCTTCTTTTATTTTTCTTTTCTTCTTTCTTTCTTTCTTTCTTTCTTTTTTCTTTCCTTCTTTCCTTCCTTCTTTCTTTCCTTCTTTCCTTCTTTCTTCCTTTCTTTTCTTTCCTCTCTGCATTCATTTGAATGACAAAGGTTTCTGATTACAGTCCCTCTGGAGAACAGAGCAGCAAGGCTGCTGCTCGCTTACTGACTGGCAGATTAAGACAGATAAAGGGAGAGATTTGTATATTGACTCTGTGTTTATGTAACTCATGTGCAAGGCCTAGCCAGGAGCAAAGGGAGATCTGACCCACATAAATAATAACGAGCAGCATTTTTAAACTAAATCATCTGGAAAATTCACAGACGATTCCATCAGTTCTATTGTGTCACCGGAGGGTCATAAATAATTCAGCCTTGCTCAAATATTTATGGAAATCAATTTAGCCCTCAGTCCAACGTCACCTCCCTGAGAAAACAATTTCCCTTCGTATCTCAAGTGCAACCCAACTGCAAGGCTCCCCAGGGCCGAGAGCACCTGTAGGCTCCCAGCAGCACACGCATGCCAGCTCTGAGGCCACCATTCCCAGTCTGTGCCACTTGGGAAAGTGGAGCAGGGAAATCACCCACAGTGTGAATCCCTTGAGCATGCCATTGACCCTGCTGGGAGCTCAGCATGGGTTATTCCAATCTCTTGATGAAAAACCCACTTCAAGGGAACTGTGAATGTCTTCCAGCACCTTCACAGCAAACAAAGAAACAGGACAAATCCCTGCAGGCAAAAGCTTGTCCCTTCTGCACATCACCCAATGGGGTGGGCAGTGTGCTCAGAGAATGACTGGACTGCTCCAGGCATGAAGATCAAACCTCCTGCCAGCTCAGCCACCAGCACTGCTAGCTGAGGCAGCCATATTCACCCCATGCCAACATGGAGAAGAAACACCTCATGTGACCTCTGTGCTCCCTGTAAGGGTTACCTCTCAGTCTGGCCTCTCCCCAAATTTCTGCTCCCATTTCTCTTTGCCTGGAACAACACGTGGAGCTGAGCAAAGGAACAACACAGCTGGGCTCCAAGGGGCACCTTGGTGGGTGAGACGTTGATAGAAAATCCCCATGTAGGACCACGTCTCTCCCAGCCAGTGGTACAAGGAACTGGGCAGACTGTGAGCACCCGGGGTGGGAGGTGCTTTCCTGCTATGGGGAAGTTCAGGGCAGACTTTCCAGACCATGGCCATGGTTGTTGACAGCTACAAAGGCGGAACACGGATGTTCCCTCCAGTATTCAAAGTGTTTCTGATCCCCAATTCCCAACGGTAGGAAATTCATTGTGTTGCAGGACGAGGCAGAGGGAAGGTGTGGCTGGCAGCCTGAGGAGGTGTAGGCTCTGGTATCAGTGGTGGCCAATCTTGGCTTGGGCATGGGAGACAAAGAGATAAAGATATGTGTAGCTGCTTCTAACACAAAGGAGCTTTGCCAGAAATAATTAGCTCTTGTTAGGAGAAAATACAAGAGGAAAAAAATGACCAAAAGGGAGATAGAGTCTTTGTTGGTTTGTTTGTTTGTTTCCTCTTCCTGGATGGAAGATTCCCTCTCTTGTCCCGCATTTATGATCCAAGGCCTTTGAAAATGCACTTTTCTTCCTCTTGGCAGGTGTTTCATAGAATCACACAATCATAGAATGGCTTGGGTTGGAAGGGACCTCAAGGATCATCAAGCTCCAAACCCCCTGATGCATGCAGAGCCACCAACCTCCACATTTAATACCAGACCAGGCTGCCCAGGGCCCCATCCAACCTGGCCTTGAACACCTCCAGGGATGGACGGGGCATCCACAGCCTCTCTGGGCAGCCTTTTCCAGCACCTCACCACTCTCTCTGTAAAGATTCCTTACAAACTGGGATGAAATATGGGTATTCCTGGGCTGCGGGGTCTCCAGCTGCCCAACAGTTGGGATGCCAGCTAACAACGAGCCTTAATTCATAGCACCATTGAAGAAGTGCCTGGCTCTGCTCAGCACAGGGACGTTGCCTGGTCTGTCTGCAGAGTTACTTCATGAATGCATGTGCTTTAGCTGAGTTTTATTCAGAAAGGGTTAATTTGTGCCCTCTTCTCCACTAAGCACAGCAACACAGTCAATCTCACAAGAGCGGCTTGGCTTTCCCCTCTCTTCTCCAGCCGTCACTTCTTGGCTTTTAATAAATTATTCAGCTTTCCTAAATATGCATAGGGGTCTCATTAACAACTAATTTTGCTTATTTAAAACAACTGCATAATCAGGCCTCTATAGTGTTTCGCCTTTCTTATAGCGATGAATTATTCATGTGCTGGGAATCTGCATATAAATCTATTGATTCTTAAAAGGACACATTTTTCACAGCCTGGGCAAAAAAAAGAAAGAAAAAGAAAGAAAGAAACCATGGTTATTTTGGTTTTGAACATTTTGGCCCAAATTCCCCATTTAAAAAGTCATATGGTGTTTTCCTCAGAACAGAGGGCAGGCAAACCCATAGCATCATCGAATGCACCTGGAATTCCTGAGTGCAGCAAAACGAGGGCTTTCCACGTGGCCATTAATCACTTGCACAGTCTTGCCTTACAGCCCTTCCCCAGAGCGCTGTTGCTGGACTAGTGTTGCAGCATGCATCGTACACTGACTTCTGGGTGCCTTTAGGTGCTGCCAGTTGATCCACAAAGAACACCTGGGCAAGGAAGGGACATCTTGCAAGGGTGTGTGAAGCCATCAGTACCACTGGATTAAATCCGGGCTCATCCCACAACAAAAGCACTGAAGAAAAATACACAAATACAGGTTCAAAAAGGAACATGCAGCAGCGCACGGAACACAGGGCATTTAACACCCCACACACCCCCACACATGCACACCTATTGTTTCCTGTACTGGCTTGCTGCATTTTGTCTCATTCCAGATTTGCATACAGAGATCCATCCCAAACCCCACAGATCTCTGAGGAGCTGGTCCCATTCTGCTTAGGCTCACAGCACAGCAGGGTAATTCCGGCCTGAAGGGACCTCTGGAGGTTTGTAGGCCAACATCCTGCTCAGAGCATGGTCAGCAATGGGATCAGGATGGGTGCTTGCAGTTTTATCCTGCCTCATCTTGCAAAATTCTGAGGAAGGAGACTGCACAGCCTCTGTGCAACCTCTTGCAATGCTTGGCTGCCCTCATGGTGAAAGCATTTTCCCTCATCTCCCATCTGCTCTGAAATTCTCTTTTTTCAATGGTATCTCGTCCTCTTGCCATGCACCACAATGGAGACCTCACATCTGACTTTTTGACCAGCTCCTCTTTCCCAGAGCACTCCTGGTTGTCCTTTCTCACCAGCCTCCAACGCCTGCCCCAACCTCAGGCTCTGAGGTCTGTAGGAGAAGTGGCCTTGGTGACTGACCCAGCACCACAAAAACTTCTGCAAAGATCTTACCATTCTCACAGAGGGCAATTTTGGAGGATGCCCATGCTATATAAAAGGGATACGTTGAATACTAGAAATGGAAGCATGGAGTAGAGACTCAACTCATTGTAAACAACAGTGGAGTTACAAACACCTGAACATCTCTGGGTGCTCAGTTGCTGGCAGATCACACCTGCTGGTATCTAGAGGTCTGAAGAGGAGAGGAAAAGTGTCTCCATGCTCCCCAGTTGGAGTCCATGGTTTGAATCCCAATGCAGATAGCTCCTTCCTGAAGTATGCAATGGGCCTTTAGCCCAGAGGCAGCTCCAGAAGTGGTGGACAAAATGCTGACAAAGCCATGGCTTCTCCACGCCGTGGGCAGTGTGGGTGTCCCCACTGCGTTCACTGGATGCTTAATTTTATAATTGTATTTATCACTTGAAAACTATCTGGTCAGACCTTTTCTTCTTATTCTTCTTCTATTTGTGAAGTGGGGGACCAGGTTGCTGAGCTTTAATTCGTCTCCTTCCTGTCTCACAATTAAAAAAACACAGTAGGCAGAGGAGGAACATACATCTGTATTTATTTGTTTGTAATATATGTAACACAACATCCTGAGACGAGATCTCCCTTTCTTTCCTTCTCAGTTGGTCTGTCTGCATAACTGGCCAGCTGCCTATTCATCTCGTTGGCTGCAGCTTCTGAGGATATCACTCAGAAGTAACTGACACGTGGACTTATTCCAAATCTCAGCCCCTACCTGGCCTGCAGTGGGCTGCTGCTGTCAGACAGGGCTTGCTCAGGAAGGTCCAGGTAATGACAGCCACCAGTGAAGGAGTCTGAAGAGGAAGACGTGCTTTGCACAAAGCATGCACTAGACTGCTAACCACACCTATCCCAGACATTTAGCTGAAGACAGTGATGTGCTGGGCTTGGATGAGGGGCTGGGCATGGTCCTTGCTGACTGTTCAAGGCCTGAGCTCCATGTAGGTGCCAGCATGCTGTGCCACAGCAAGGTCACCTTGGAGCTGGCAGCGTTACAGTGGTTATAACGCACTACTGTGAGTCACTCGTGGCTCTGCCAGATCTCCTCACATAGCACTTGGAGAAGGTAATTGCACTCAGGGTGACTTCCAGAGACCAAGGCACCAAGGAAAGGGTTATTTCAGGCTGTTCTGGATGTCTTCTCAGTGATCCAAAATCCAAGGGGCACACAACCAAAATCCCACAGTTGCAAAGGCTTGCACTGATGCTGAACTTTGCAACACAGGAGCAGCTGTACTGACAGAGGGTCATACAGTGCAGCTGAACACTTGCTCTCAGGAGGTAATTTTGTACAGAAAGCAGCCCTGAAACAGCAGCTAAAGGGAAGCATAGCCAAGGACACAGACAATAGGAAGGAAAAGAGAGTGGTTCAAACCTGGATGCTGAGGAAGTTCTTTGCAGTGTGGCAAGGGTGATTTGGTTGTTGTTAAAGAGGCAGGTTTGTCCTCTCGTTTGGAAAATAGGTAGAAGAAGATCTGGGAGCTCAAATGAAAACCATCT
Organism: Pavo muticus; assembly: GCA_016647715.1. Taxonomy (NCBI): domain Eukaryota; kingdom Metazoa; phylum Chordata; class Aves; order Galliformes; family Phasianidae; genus Pavo; species Pavo muticus. Next base: position 150,757 of record JACDJE010000334.1, read on the forward strand.
GAAAGGCATCGGTGTGACTTCAGGTGGGAGAGTGCTCAGGTGGGGCTGCAGCCCAGCGGGATGGGTCACTTAGCAGAGCTCTGTCCTTGTGTGGGACAGATCGTATCTCGCTCCAGGAGTCACAGTCCTGTGTGTAAAGAGCCTCTGTGCAAAAAAGCCCCATTCACTACCTGCAGATTGGGATCTACCTCCCATGGCCCTGTTCCACCTTGAAAGGAAAGGACAGAGGTACGAGCATGGTGGGTTCACACAGAGCACACTGCTGGCTGGCACAGACAGGACGAGGAACATACCTCCAAAATCAACCCTGCTTAATTGCATGGGGCAGCTCTGTTGGATTCAGCATTGCTCCAGGTACCTCCTGCAAAAATGTAGAGCTTTTCTCCTTTTTAAGGTCAGGCTCCTGTCACAGTTTCTGTGCCTTTGCCTGTTCCTCTGTTACAGCCCCCTGCACTTTATGAGAGCTAACTGCATGCAGTGATTGCAGTGCAGAACTGGTAACCAGAGAAGTGGCCATCCTCAGCTTGTTGTTGGGTGGGAATGAGCCAGTCCCCTTCCCCCTGCACACTTCCATTTACCCTGCTGGTAAATGGAGATGGTTCTATTTACCCACGTTCATAAGTATGGTTTTATAGCTGAGGTTAGTGCTGAATTCCATGTGACTGCACAACATCTCAAGCAGTCCTTAGCACCTGCTCAGTGCTTCCCCCTTTCCAAGCACTTCACAGGTCAACTGCAAGCAACACGTGCATCAAGAAGCTTACATTGAGGGTATCAAAGCACAGCTCGTTCTTGTAACAGCTCTTCATCCCCTGGGACAAGCACAGCACCCAAGATGAGGACATCTCTGAGTCTTTCATCCACCTTTTATCGTGGAATCATAGAATCATTAAGATTGGAAAGACCAGTAAGACCATAGAGTCCATCCATCAGCCCACGCCTGCCACTGCTGTAGACCACATCACTCAGTGTGCATCCACCCTTCTCCTGAACACCTCCAGGGACAGTGACTCCACCACCCCCCTGGGCAGCCTCTTCCAATACCTCACTCCTATTTCAGAGAATAAATCTTTTCCTAATATCCAACCTAATATGCAATCTGTTGTACCACCACTGTCACACTCTTGCTATCACAGCATCTTCCAGATCTGCTCTTCAGACCCAGGTGACTGATGACACCGATGACCTGGCAGAGGCCAGCACACATGTACCCATTCCCCACCAACCCGTGGCTTGGTACGACCAGATGGATGGCGCAAAGCCTGGCAATGTCATGAGAACAAACACACCAAGAGGTTGTTAATTGTTTTCATCTCTGCTGCATGCGTCTGAGCAGCTCCCTGCTGGGCCCAGCGGACCAGTACCCACCAGTACCATCTGCTCACAGCCTGCTGCCTGCCTGCATCCACCACTGCCCTCTCTGCCTGCCCCGTGGAAACTGGGAGGGGCGGGGAACGTCTGGATTCCTTAAGATGCTGAGATGCTCATCTAGACAGCATTAATCACAATGTTTAGCATCTGATTATAGGTTCTCTGGGTTTCCACTGTATATTTAAAGCTGAAAAACCTTGCTAATTGCATCCATGTTTCCATAGCTCAGATATGAACTCACACTCTAGTGCTGGCGGAACCACTCCGCGCATTCCAGACCATCTTGTGATGTTACCAATCTACCACCCATTTACGGGCACCTAGAGAGAGCTGAGAGGAGGAGCTGGTTGTTCCCCACCAACCTCACCCCTGCTTACAACAGCATGTCCCAAAAATGGCCTCAAGCAGTCAAGGACAAGGAGAATCTCCTTGAGATCATGGAAGAACAGACATCAATTGCAAAGCTGAGCCTATGGGGCCAGCGGGTGGACGATGTAAGTGGCTGTGGTGTGAGCAGTGTGGCTCTAGGCCTGGAAGGGCACACAAGAAGCAGCATCAAGAGAAGGGAACATCCTTATTTCTGCATTAATCCCAACACTCTTCCAGGACCTGCAGATCCAGGCCAGCGTTAGGACTTGAAACACCCTCATGTGAATTAGACATCTACTATCTCTGCTGCTGCTTCCCCCAGCCAAATTAGGAGTTGTGAAACCCAGGAAAAGAGCCCACAGTACGTGTTGTAAGGTCACCCATTTTCTCCTGCACATCCTCCCCCAGAGCTTGCCAAAGGGACAGGTCCAACTGGACACAAGGCACCTGCTCCTTCCCAGAAGCGGGCGTGAGCAGTGCCAACACACCCTCTCCAAACACAGACAGGAGATCTCTCTGCTTCCCTGCAGCCATGGTGGGGACAGGAGGGCTGTGCCCATGGGATGTGTATGCAGGAGCTCTGCTCCACCATGGCAAGGAGCAATGGGCTGAGCCCAAGAACCTGAGGGCAGGGAGCAGCCTGGCATTGGGCTAATGCCTGTCTTCACTAAAATCACCTGGAGCAGCTCCCTGCTGTCTTTTCCCAAGGATTATGCCAGTCCTGGCCATAGGGGAGTTGGAAATCTCCTTCTGCCTTGTCAGATCTGATGCACGACCACTGACTGGCTTAATGGGGACAGCAGCAAAACAACCCTGGGGAAGCACAGTTTGCAGACACAAAGCAATGCCTAGGAGTGTTGGTGCTCTCCGCTTGGCAGTGCGGTCCTGGCAGGAGGTCAGAGCAGCTGTGTCACTGTGAACCCTCTGCAGGCTGCCCTAGAGAAGGACCCACAGCAGCCCTACAACACCTCGCTCTGCAGGCAGCACCGGAGCTGCCAAATCTCTTCCGACACCACTGGAAAGGAGGGAGGACTGCGGTGTTCATCTCAAGGAGCATGATCCTCTGCGGCTCTGGGGCCTGCAGCAACTTGGAAGCCAGCACATCACAGAACCAGAGCTGCAGTGACAAAAGTCTTCATTTCTGCAATGGAAGAATGAGAATATGCCCAGAATATGGTAGAAATGGGACCGCTCCTTACTGCTCTCTGCACTGCTTGGATGAGAGAAACCTTACTGAATCCCTGCTCATTCTCCTGCTGTCCTTGTGCTCAGGCTGGCACTCTGTACACACAGTGACATCTGCATCAGCTTAGTATCTGCAGCTGCAAAGGGCTGGCCCCAGGAGAGCCGAGAAGGCTCTGGCTTTGCAAACTAAAATCATCCTTCCCACCACACAAAGGATTCAGCCCCTCTGAGATGACATGGGGATGAATCTCCTCCACTGGGCTAAGCAGTGTTTGTGGGCAGGTAGGAATGCAAAGCAATGGTGGTCGATGTGGGCCCAGAAGTTTTGCAAGTATGGGTTGATGGCTGGACTAGGTGATCTTAGAGGTCTTTTCCAACCTTAGTGATTCTGTGCTTCTGTGTTTCTAAGTAGCATGGTCCAAGCTGGGCATTGGGTTCATCAACATGAGGACCATGCAATGGGGCAAAACCCAGCCCCTGGGCAGGCCTAGAGCACAGCACATGCTCCTTAAATATCCCAAATGCACCCAGCACGGGGATGGACGGATCTGCCACCAGCAGACAGAGCACTTTGGTTCCTGAAGAGCATGGAGAGGAATCAACATGTAACAAAGACAAACTCAGCCCAGATGACTGGGTGGAGGATAGAGAAGGAATTATCACTTCATCCCACAAACAGGGTTTTTTTTTTGTCTTGCTTGGCCTCTGTGCATGCCCCAGTTATGGCTTTGTTTTGGTTATGTGGATGCAGGGGCCATCGGGCCCTGCATGTCTGCTTTCAGTGCCTGGGGAGATGGCCCTGGATGTGCAAGGGCAGGAAGAAGGGACCCAGGACATGCATCATGCTGAAAACCCACTCATCTCCCTCTCCCTGGTCATGTCCTGATAACAGCACAGCCTTTGGGTAGCCCAGAGTTGTTTTGCATCTACTTTCCATTGACCCACCAGGCCTGCCATGCCATGCCATGCCAGATCCTGCCTGGCTGTTCCCCATTAGCCATTGATCCAAATGGCTGCTAGAACATGTCACCGTGGCCCAGCTTCTGTCCATGCTCCCATCTAGCTCCCAAGGGCTCCTCCTTTCTTCTGCCCTGCCAGTAACCCAGATAGCCCTGCAGTCCACCTACTGGGGTCACGGGGGACAATCCGGTCTTCCCATCACAGCACCTTCTCCCAGCCATGATCCTCCACCATAAGCATTAAACTCCTGCCTTGTGACTCAGCCTCTTCACACTCATTCCTACCACACCTTCATGCTGGCTTGTTAGCTAACAGCACAGGAGATGTTGCTTTGTATTCTAAATTGCAGGATGCTTGCTAAGCAAGGTACCACAAGGACCTCTGTGGCCTTGGGAGGATCTGGATGAGTCCTCACCTGGCTGTTATGTATCTACAAGCTCATTCTCTAGCTAGTCCCAAGGGTTTTCCCTCCCATTAAGTGGAATTACCACATTTGCCTGTGTTTGCTACTGGCGTCAGAATGAAACTTTTCAAATTCCATTTTAATGGGAAATTGCCCCTAAGGGACTAAAACCTTTCCTTCACAGCAGCCTCTGTCTGAGCAACGCAAGCACTTGGAGCTCTTCCCAATGTTTACCTGGAACTGCAAGTAGCTGCCATCCAGCTGAACTGTAGGAAGTTAAGGTAGAGGTTTAATCCTTAGTAGAGATTTTGCCAGAACAGAAGCTGGTCAGCCCCCTGCAAAGCCCCACGCCCACCCCACCTGCCCAGTTTATGTCATAGAATCATAGAATCACAGAATGGTTGGGTTGGAAGTGAACTCAGGGCTCCGCTCAGCCCTAACCTGTGCCATGGGCTGGGTGCCCCCCACCAGGTCGGGCTGCCCAGGGCCCATCCATGGCCTCAGGCACCCACAGCTCTGGGCAGCAGTGTCAGTGCCTCACTGCCCTCCGAGTGAAGAATTTCCTCGTCCCATCTAACCTAAATATTCCCTTCACCAAAGAGTCCCTGCAGAGGACAAAGGGTGTAGAGTCTTTGACCCTATAGATCTTAGACCTCTGCATTGCTTTGGCTTGAGGAAACTGCAGACCATCAAATTAGATGATTCAAGCTACTGCAAGTGGTTTTCTAGAGTGATAAAAGGGAAAATTATGGGCATTGGTATAATTCCACTTGATCTGAATGCTGAAAAATGAAAGAGAACATGTATTTCATCACTCACAGCCACAGGACAGAGTAATTGTGAACGGAACCTACAAGATCACTGAGGAATAGGGCCAGAGCACCATGTGGTTGTGACAGTGGAGAACTGTTCTTCATGTGCAGCAATGGCCAACAGTGCTGGCCTACAGATAGAGAAGCCCTCACAATGGTTCAGGGACTGATGAAGCAGTGTGTGATCACTGGTCAAAGAGCAGAATCACAGGGCTGGAAGGTGTCAGGGGCCTCCATCCAGGACAGAGCAATCTGGGACTGCCCGTGAAACTGGGACGGCTGGTCAAGGAGGGGCTGTAGCTGCTCTGATCAGTGCCCTGCTGCTGAGCAGGGAGCAATGACACCATTCCCCATTGCCTCGTAGCCTTCCTCTGACACAAATCATTGATTCATTACAGTTGGGAAAGACCTCTAAGATCACCCAGTCCAACCCCAGCCCACCCCCACCGTGCCCACTGCCCACATCCCTCAGTGCCACATCCCCACAGCTCTGGAACACCTCCAGGGAAGGTGACCCCAGCACTCCCTGGGCAGTGTGTGCCAATGCATTATCACTGTTTCAGAGAAGATTTTCCTAATACCCAACCTGACCATCCCCTGCTGCAACTTGAGGCCACGTGGTCTGGGTAGACCAGATCCATGCCTTGCCCTCCCCCCCCAGGCAGTCACCTGCTCACATAAGGAGATTGGGCTGCAGGCAGTTGCCGAAGGAGCTGTGGTTCACTGCCACAATGCAGTACATCATCCTGATCTGGAAGGAGCCAGCACTTGTGGGAGGCTACAAGGAAAAGTCTCTTCTTGTCTCAGCCTGTGCATCCAGGGATAACACCTCTGGGGTGTGCTTGGCTGACTCAGCCTGTAATTGCGAGCTATCTCAGGGTCAGGGTGCAAGCTCCCCACGGGGCAGCAGTGAGTGGTGTAAAGGGCAGAGGAAGGATGGTGGCCGTGGCAGGGACTGCCACTCAGTGCCATCACCTCACACAGCTGAAATTCCCTAAAGCCTCATGGAGGGACCACATTCCAAGAACACTGTCTCAGAAATAAGGGATGCAGCCACCACTGGTAGTGCTCATCCCGTCCATCAGAGCTGTGCCACCCCTTCTTATTCCCAATGAACACAATGAACAGCACCATCCCTTCTCTCTGGGCTGCACCGGAGCGGTGCTGGGTGCTGCAGAGGAGCTCTGCTTTTGTTGATGAGCCGGAAAAAAGTCGCGATGCCGATTATAGCCTGCCAGCTTCCCTAACCACTTCCAGCAATTAGATGTAAGGACCTTCTTGCTAAATTTACAGAAATTGCTTCCTTCCCTCCTGTTTCTCAGAGTAGAATCAGCAAAGCCCGATCCCAGATCTGCCCACTCGCATGGTCAGGACAAACAGTTCCCAACGCATCGGGGCCAAGCTGCAGCTCCAGCCCTGCAAGCAGAAAGGCAGCACCAAGGACAGGAGCCACAGCGGGGTCACAAAAACCTGAGCTCAGCCCCAGCCTGTGAGATAGATGCATGAAAGCAGATCCTGTAATGGACAGTTCGCCCTCTCTGCCTGCACTCTGTGTTCTCTCTTGTCACTCTGTCCTTGGTATAACACAAACTGTACCTTTCAGTGGCAGGCACATCATTTTTTCCTCTTGCAAAGTGCCAGACAGCCCCGTGACACTGGGCAGGAGGCAGAATCTGCACCAGAGCCCTCATCTCCCGGAGGGTCCATCCCCAGGGACAGCTGAGCAGACATCCTGCAGAGCACTGCGATCCACATTGCATCCTCTGTCCTCTGCATGTCTGGGAGTGAAGGAGCAGAGCTTCACAGGGCTCATTCCGCTCAGCAGAAGCAGTGGAATCGATCCACCCAGAGCCTGAGCAGACAACGGGGTCTCCCCAGCTGAGGGCATCCTGGACCACTCAGGCTGGAGGCCATGACTGGGATGGGCTTCTGCTCTCCGTCACCTCCATCTCTGTGCTTTAGAAACTCCCCAAGGTTCCCTTCCTGCAGAATCTCCCCTGGCCTGTCTTATGTGCTCTCCCAGATGAAAATTTCCACCCAAATCATTTTCTTCCTGGGCCTTCTGCCACTTCTCTATTTCCCACTCTGGGAAATCTCCTTTGGGGCAGGGCTGAAGACCCCGCTTCCCTCTGGTTTATAGCAGTATGGGGAACAGCCAGTGAAAACAGAGGTAAGTGCCCTCATCTGCTGGTGCCGAGGTGAGAGGACCTTACAAAAGGACCTGTCACAGGGGCCCACAAAGCTGACACAATGGCTGTGCGAGGTTTTGCATATAGAGCTGGGCTACATCAAGATGTCATTAGGCTCAGTGGGAGAGCTGGCCAAATAGAAGGCACTTTGTGGGGAGCAATTAGCTGACATGAAACAGCAGCTGAACAAGAGCTTGCAGCTACAACTGGATGAGTACGGTATGCTGAGCAAGCACAGCCATTGCTTTTACAGGGATAATGTATCCTAAACTTGCAAGGACTGCCATCACCTCAGCACCAATCTGAACTGTTATTTATGGAAGTAAACGGTTTGTCATTTTGCTTTCCAATGATACAAAAACATTTGCATTCATCCATGGGGCAGTACGTTCTTCATCTCCAGGGGCTGCTCACCTGCACAGCTGTGAGCTCCCATGTGTTCAGGCTGCTTCTCACACAGTGAGCTCCATCAGGGTAGAAGATGGAGGAGAAGGAGGCACTGAGCTCTCTTGCAAGAGCCACAGTGTCTGTCTGGCTCTCTCAGAGCACACCCTTAGCTGATATGAGGCTCCCCTTGGAGAGAGCAGTGGAGGCTCTCTGGGTCCAAACCTCTGGGAGTTCAGGGAACTCCTGAGCCACGCAGCCATGTGAGCCCTTTGGTCAGGATGTATCTCTTGTTCACAACATTCATCTCAGCAGCCACACAGGGAGACACTAACAGGGTTGAAAACACGAATGGAGGAGATAAATAAGAACCAACTGGTCTCTGTTTCCAAGCCTTTGCCCACAGCCTGCCCTTCCTTCTCTCCCTCCAGCACACCTTGGGCCCTGCCAGCACCCACCCTGCTCCTGCCATAACCCCACAAGGTTCCCCTCCCCAGGGTTCACACAGCCCTTCTGCTGTGCTCAGACCGCTCCCATTGGCTCTTGCCTGGGCAGCCCCAACTGCTGGATTTTCCTGGGCTCATTAGCAGGGCTCTCCTGTGATTAATGCTTCATGTTATTGCTTGACTACTGGGAAAATCGCATCCTCGTTCCAAGCAGCAGGAGCCAGAAACTACAGGTTCTGCAAATACCTCATCGCATCAGCATTCCCCACACAGCATGCGTCCGCATTCCCTCTTTGGATTTGCCTTGCCCTGGGAAAGCCCCTCTCATCAGAGCTGACACACATAGCAGAGGTGTGAAAAGCCACCTCTCTCTTGGCTGGCCCAGCAGTGGCTCTCAGAGTTTGGTGACTGGTGCTGCTTCAGGTCAGGAGCTGCTGTCCTCCAACATGTCCTGCCTCTTCTTACATCACAGAGGCACCGCTTGGTGCTGGGGCTGCTCTCCCCAGGAAGATGTCTGTGCTGCCCAATCGAGTTCTCTCTTGGCTCATCCTTTTTCTTGCAAGATGATGGGGGACCCAGGAGTGATCTCCCATGGGCTGTTCTTCCACTTGTTAATCTGCAAAGAAGAGGCTGCAGCTGAGCAGCCAAACAAAAATCTGCCGTATCAACAAATTGGCTTAGAGATCATTTTAAAGATCACTTTAAGGCACGATTATCAGAAATCACGAGGGAAACCAGGTTGGTATGCTTTTCCCTCTGAGTCTGAGTGTGTTTCAGTCTGAGTGCCTCCAACCAAGACCCTTTTTCCTCAGTGACAGCCAAGATTCTGCCTGGCACCTCCTGTGAATGGAGCTTCCTCTGGGACCAGAAATTGCATGCGTACCCATTTTGTTTTCAGTTTGAGCCCTGGGGCTTCCCAAATGCAAAACCTCAGGCAAGTTCCTCACAGAATGACATGCAACATCAGCTTGGTGCTTCCGTCTCATTCAGGCTCTGCCTTCCACAGCGAACCACAAACGAGAGTGCAGCAGTTGAACGATGCCCCGCGGGCTGAGGGAGGTCGGACAGGAGAGCTCCTTTGCAAGGCTTCACATCACCCATTGCTCAGCACGACCCAGAGCTTCCAGACCTGCCCAGAATGTAAGGGAGCAACACAGCCGTGTCCCTCATAGGTGCTGTCAGGTGCTGTCGGTTCCCAACCTGCAGTGCTGCTCAATCAGGGCCATATTGCAAAGGCACAGGGAGTTTGGAAGAGTGCAAAGCCTGCACCTGTGAGCAGTGCCCACTCTCCGTGCTCCGTGTTCAGCTCCTGGCAGTCACAGCCTAATGCTGCAAATCATCTTTATGTGACCCAAATGCATTTCCTGGTGAATAAACCCTCCCCGGTCCCATCCAGGATCACTGGGAAGGTGGGGCCCATCCGCTGGGCACAGCTCATTCCCTCCACTTCCCCAAAAGACATTTATGTTCCTATATCTCTCCCCACAGAAATAAACACAGAAATAGCTCTGGAAAGAGAGAATACCAAGACTGGAGACTGCCAAAGGAGACCTCGTAGAGGGTTGAAGGTTTCATGCTGCTAGATAGCCCACAAACCTTGCAGCAATCCTGGAGATCAGTGCATGAGGTGCCTGCAGGTGCCTCACCATCCCCTACCTGTGGGTTGGCCCCAGCACACCTTCCCTTCCACTCCGGGAGCTCTGCTGTCCCAGGGGCTGTCAGCAGGAGCTGGGTAGCAGAGTGACAGTGGAATGAGGGATGGCCCTTTCCCATCACCTGTCTCGTGATCCCAGTGGGTGCAAACCCATTGGATCCACACCAAAACTCCCTCTCTAGGACTGTCACTGTCTGCATCAGCAAAAGCAGCATTTCAGAATATTCTCATGCAGCAGACCTTGATCAGAAAGGAGCAGCAGGACCTCACTCTCTCTGAATGCTTCTCACACTCCTAACCCTGCTCATCCTGCCACGTCCTCCCCACACCCTGCTTTCTAGAAACACCAAAGCTAAATCCAGTCTGATGCAGAGCAGCAGAGCTCCGCCCAAGCATCCCATCCCCAGCCCAGAAAGAGGGGTGCATGAGGAGGGCCCCCCACAGCCCCAGCACACACAGCTGCCTGCACCCACCAGGACGCCCGCTGCCTCCTTCCCCTGCTGGGGAAGCAGCTTCCTCCTTGCAGAGCCGCACAGGAAGCACTGTGGTATTTATAGCTCTCTCTGAGAGCATCTTGCTTGAACCTCGGGGAAAAACCTCCATTTGGTGACAAACAACCTCCATACACCCAGGGCTGCACCAGGAGTGGGACGTGCTGGGGGGGAGGTTGTAGGACCACATCCCCCATAGCGACTGGACCAGGATCCTTTCCCAGGATTACTGCTGTTCTGCTCCACGCTGCCTCCTCATTCACCTCCTTCCATCTCCATCTCATGCATTCATCTGTCTGGATTATAGGAAGCCATGCAGAGGGCAAAAATCCCTTCCATGAGGAACTTCAGGATGTCAGAGTGGGAAACACAGAAACGTTTCAGTCTAAAACTGCTCTGAGACAGGTTTGGTTCAACTCTGAACTTTCATCTCCTGAATGAATCCTGCTTCGTTTGGCCTCGATTCCATAATTTCTTGGTAGATATTTTGCTGAGGCAACAGAAGTTCCAGGGAAGCATTCCCAGTCAGTTCTGGCCCCAGCATAAGCCCACTTCCGAGACCAATAAAGTTCACTTCCAGTTCAATTCCATCTGTCCTGGAGGCACACTCACCCTTAGCCATGTGCTGCAATTAGCCCTCTGAGCAACCTAAAAGAGACAAAAGGTGATTAATTAGCTCAGTTAATAAGAAAAATGGCCTTTGCCAATTCCTCCTGTGTCTCATGGCACAGTGGGGGAAAGATTTAATTTAAGGGCAACATATGGACTGCAAGAGGCAAGGGCACAGCAGGACTCCCATGTATATTTTGGAGGGGCACGGAGCTGACTTTGGGTGTCCAACACAATTAATTGCAGCTCTGCCTCCGACAGTACTGGTCCTGTAGAGGTGCTGCTGGTTCAGAGGATGGCCACAGCAGCTTCCCATGCTCACATGAAATCAGAGCACACAGAATCCCACCAGGCCACGTCCAAGCAGATTCTTTTCTGGAGAGCTCCAGTCTTCAACCTCATTGACATAGAATCATAGAATCATAGAATTGCTCAGGTTGGAAAAGACCTTAAAGATCATCAAGTCCAACCACAACCCAACCATACTACCCTCACTGTAACAACCCTCCACTAAATCATGTCCCTGAGCACCACATCCAAACGGTTTTTAAACACATCCAGGGATGGTGACTCAACCACCTCCCTGGGCAGCCCATTGCAGTGCTTAACAACCCTTTCTGTAAATAAGTTTGTCCTGATATCCAACCTAAACCTCCCCTGGTGCAACTTGAGGCCATTTCCCCTTGTCCTGTCACCTGTCACCAGTGAGAAGAGACCAACCCCACTCCCACTGCAATCACCTTTCAGGTATTGGAAGAGAGCAATAAGGAGGGGAGGGGAAGGGACGGGGGGAGGGNGAGGAGAGGAGAGGAGAGGAGAGGAGAGGAGAGGAGAGGAGAGGAGAGGAGAGGAGAGGAGAGGAGAGGAGAGGAGAGGAGAGGAGAGGAGAGGAGAGGAGAGGAGAGGAGAGGAGAGGAGAGGAGAGGAGAGGAGAGGAGAGGAGAGGAGAGGAGAGGAGAGGAGAGGAGAGGAGAGGAGAGGAGAGGAGAGGGGCACTTAGCCTTAAACTACATAGCTGCACAACTCTGATATCGCTGCCACAGGGCACAGTGAAGGAGCTGCATGCTCCATCATCACCTGCCTTCAGCAGCACAGAGAGATGACGGCAAACCTGGACAACCTCCTGCAAGGACCAATGATCTGAGCTGCCCGCAGTTATCTGCACTGTCTGAGGACTTCCTCCTCAGTTATTGTGAATGGTCATTCACTAAGAGTGGCCATTCATCTCTATGGGAGCACCCAGGGCTGTACACACACCTCTGGAAGCACAACCACAGGGAGCCCTGAGGGCTCAGCATCTCCTCTTGCTTCAGGGAAAGGAGCTAACTGATGACTAAGTCCACCTGCTTGCTCTCCACTTACCTCAACCCCTCTCCCTTTCTATCTTGTGTCAGGGGCGTCAATAAGGTAAGCTGGAAGAACTTACACCAAGCAGCATTTTAATTTATAGGCACAATGGATGAAGTCCTTGTTAAAGCTCTGTATTTAAGACCTGTAATGAGCCAAGTTCCAGCATTCCATCAGAGAACGTGGGAAAGGTTATCGCTGTGAAAGGATTCAAAGCTGGCATGGATTGGGCTGTTTTGCTGGGGTCACAACTTGAGGCTGAGCAAATACAGCACACGGCCTCATTTAGCCTGCTGCCCCTCTCTCCATGCATACATGTTTCCTGAAAGGTCCTGCCTGCATTTGGGAGCTGAAGAGGAAACCCTGGAATGCAGGAGGCAGCTCTCCATGAGCTGGGATCCTCTGCCCCTGTAAATGGTTATCTCTGCATCCTCACTGGGAAAGGCCCACGCTGAGGCTGCATCTTGAAGATAGCTGCTAACATGGGAATCTTAATGCAGGTCTCTCTGCTGGAGTCAGGCCAAGCTGCCTGTGGTTTGTGGCCCACAATAACAAACGTTACAGCAGAAGACAGTATTTGTTTAACTGCTTGTTCTGTCAATACTGTAGCTTGCAAAAGCCCGGAGTTTGCACAGCCAGAGCTGGCGACATTTCGGAAATCATCTGCTTTTGCACCAAGAGAAGGGGGTCGTTTTGCTGTGAGGTGGGACTCAGGCAGGCTTCACTCCTCGGGAATGATGGAGGAGTGTTTCCTTTCCAAGAGAGATGGCACTGCTCTCCTATTAGGCACTGCGCCTGGAAGCTTCCAGCATAAAGCCACTTCCCAGCCTGCCTGGGCCTCACTGTGCTTTCAGCAAAAACTTCTGCACCCAGAATCTTCACCTGGGAAGCTCTGTCTGTGGGAAGGTCCATCAGTCGGGCAGCCTCCACCATGGCACAGCAGTGTGACGCAGCAGGAACCACCGAGATACACAACATTGTCAGCGTGCAAACACTGACGGGTCTCAGGCAGCACAGCTACCTACAGTGATTTGTTCTGCCCTGGAGGGAAGTCCCGCAGGACACACAGTGCTCCAGTGCTCCCAGTGCAGTGTTTGGTGCTCTCTTGCCCTGAAGGGTAAAATTTCTACAAGGAAATCAAGCCAGATGCAGATAGGTGCTCCACACTGGAAGCTCAGTGAGGTGCTGTGTGCCCCAGTTCTATGAGCACTTCCTTTTCCAACAAACCATCCAGTTTCTTGGACCACAGAAACCCATACTCTGGACTTGGCCTCCCCTTGGGATGCGAGGAGACCTTGGACACAGACAGGTCTCCAGCCTCAGGGAGATCAGCTGCCCTTGCATTGTCCTGTTTTAAAGCTGAAGGGCTGTCTCCAGGCAGGAAGATCTTCCCCGGGTCTAATGAGAAGCCTCCTTCCTGCAGCTGAAGCCTCTGGGTCATCTGCTGGGCTCTACAGAGAGAGCAGAGAGCCCTTCACCTTCCAGCAGGCTCTGCTGTACCTGTGCTCCTGCCTGCCTTGGTTGTCTCCTCTCCAGGATAAACCCCCCAGCACACCTAGGGTTCCGCTGGTGCTTTCTCATCTCAAAACACTCAACATTTGCTCCACTTCTTTCCTGACATGCTGGGGCTTTGGGAAAATGCTCATCTAGAGCTCCACCATTCACAGCCCCTCTGTTAGATCTGCTTGCTGTGCCAGGACCACTCTTAGCCAAACTTCACCCCTCACATCTGTGGGGGTTCAGCATCACAGCTCTGCTGGCCATGTTAGGCACAGCTCCATCCCCTACCACAGGGAAGGTGCAGCAGCACCAAAGTCCCAGTGCAGGTCTGACCCCGTGGTCAACACAAAGAAGACATTCAGCACAGATTCCTGCATGCAGTTCAGCTCCTCACATCTTGTTGATATTTTTCTCTGAAAAAACAAAGATATATGACCACAACTTGGTGACAAGTGCAGTAATGCTAACGCTGTAGTATTGTAGCCCAGGGCACTGAAAGGTCCCAGGTTGCACAGGCAGAGTCCAGTGTGCATACTGGAGCAGCAGCTCTAACGGGCAGCTGCATCTGTGGGCTTCTCCCAGGAGGGCAGGTTCCCTGGTGAAGCTCCTGAAGGAGAAAGAAGCACTGCATGGAGTCAGCAGAAGCAGAGAAGGGAGGAAGCCCTGGTGCCCAGGACCAGCTTCCACTGCCCCTTTTACAGCCCAGCCCCACTTTCCTTTCCTGGCTGTGAAAGCACAGCTTTCCTTCTGGAGTGCCTTGAGCTTCTTGTGAACTAGAACTGAAGTGCTGAGCTGGGAAAGCTGCTGGTTTCAGTGCTTCTCAGAATAGCAGCCCTATTTTTTTTCTTTCCTTAAGCATTATATATAAACTGCTGCTGTTGGGGGTTTTTATGACAAAGACAGTGAGTCCAGGAAAACAGCAGTGGTTTCTGTTATCTGGAGCACAACCACGTGAGAGAGGGAAAAGGGTGTCACACTCCAGGAGTCTGCTCATGGAAATTAGTATCTCGCTGCTTTGCCCCTTGAGAGCTGGATATTTATAACCCCTCACATCTCCTCCTGCTCCTTCCTGACACCAGCTTCAAAACGTGCTCGTGCTGTTAACCCCGCAGCAGCAGCTAACAGAGGGCAGTCACACCTCTACCTTCCCCCATTTCCACGTGTAATGCTTTACTCACACATTGCAAGGCCAAACACCGTGGTTGCAGCAGCTCAGGGGTCTCCCACCTCCTGGCATGCTTTGTCCTGCCCTTATGGGTATCGGAGAAGCAGCACACAGAAATCACTGTGCAAACTGCAATGCAAGAAAGATATGGACTTGCTGGAGCAGTCCTGTGCAGGGCCATGGGAATGATGCAGGGAATGGAGCATCTTAGTTATGAGGAGGGCTGAGAGTTGGGGCCTTCCAAACTGGAGAAGAGAAAGCTGACACAGAGACACCCGTGTGTGTCAGAGCTGCTCTTCTTGTGCCCCCCACCCTCTTTTGCAACTTTGCATTGGATGAAGCCTTGATCTGAATGGTTTGAAGCACGTTTCTTCTAACAGAGTGCTGTGCCCAAAGCCCTCCAGCCCGCTTAGGGATCAGCCAGACTTTACCACTCCCCCAAGTGAAGCATCTCAATGCAATTGCCCTGGAGGAAGCAGCAGAATGGGCATCATGCAAGAGCAGCAAAACATTCAGCTACCCCAATGGCTGCCACCACGGGGCTCCTCGCCTGCACCGCCTCCTCTTTTCCCATCACAAAGTGACCCGGCTGTCCTACCACGGCCCCCTGCACACCCAAATCTCAGGGACCCAAACACTGCACAGGCAACACCTGCCACATTCCTGAGCAGTGACACTGGCTCGCCCCATCAAAGGCTTAAAAGCATTCCCCAGTGACCAAAAAAATGGAGACTATGAAGCACACGCCAAGATCTAGATGGAGCCACGAACCATGTGCATCACTCATGCTATCAGCAGTGAAGGGTGATCATTCCAGGAGTGCCTGCAGAGTTTGTGTGCTCACTGTCACCTACTCCTACACCTCAAGAAGAAAACTGCATTATTCACAGAACATTGGGAAAGGAGAGCTTAACTGGGAACACTGGGAAAATCTATGCAACATGGATGGACTCTTCACATGGGGGGATCAACAGCAGATCTGTGCCCCCATGTGCTACTGTGAAAGCCTCCTGCCCATGCTGGACCTTGCCACACCTTTCAAGTCCAAGCCCAGAACCTTTCTAGCTGGCTTAAGTGCCCAGAGGAGGGCCCAGGGGTCACTGCCCTGGCTGCATTTTGGCTCTTGCTTCTCATTTTCACCCTGCTCCCAGCACCACAGTGCTCCTCTCTGCTTAGTGCTCAGGGCTTGGACTTCTGCCTTGGGGTTCTTCTGGCTGAAGTACAGCTGACACCTGGCTGCAAGTGCACTGATCCAAACTGGTCCCCAAAGCTGAGGGTGTATCTCATGCGATAGAGTGAGCCAAACTAACACTGCATATCCACAGCAAGAAGGAAATCTCGCTTCCCATCTCAACCCCCTTCCCTCCTGCTTACACAGTGCCATCTCCAGCACCCAGCGCACCCCTCCCTGAAGCAGCAGAGAACTGCCCCAGATGATTCAGCTGCCTCCAAAAATGCAGTCACGGAGCACAACCCCCCTGGCCAAACAGGTCTCCCAGGCAGGAGGTTTGCCACAAACTCTGGCTCCCATTCTCCTTCTCTTCACCCCATTCTGTGACCCCTACTTCTGCATCCTGCATCAAAGCAGGGACCTCCTTGCGCCCACCAGCACCGATTATCCCAACTCTGCCTTTGCTGGGACCCAGCCTGAGGGAACACAACGCAGAGCAGAGGACTCAAAGCGCCTCTCCAGTGCGCACAGCACAGCCTCTCTCCGCCTGGCGCTCTGCTTCTTTCACCAGCTTGTCCCTTACACAGCAGATGCCTTCAGCAATCAGTGTTCCCAAAAAGGGCAATTGCATTTTAATCCCAACAACGGCAGCAGCGACTGTTTTCCTGACATCACATGTGCCAGTAGCTCCCGTGGATTTCAGTGGATTCTGGCCAAGAATACAGATTTTAAGCTATTGCATCTTTACAGTTATTCCCAATTAATTGATAAAACTCACCTTAAGCATCCAGCCCACTTTCTTCATGTAAGAAAAAAATGCTCCTACATGAACACTGGGCTTCCTCTGGCTGCAAGCCCCCCTGCTTGGGGTGAGCTGGGGCAGCTGGCACACATCCACAGTACTGCTCAAATCTGCTGCCTCGGCCCTGTTGGTGACACGACAAGATTGCTAAAACCCAGGTAGCAGCACTCCAGTGCTCAGTGAGAGCTGCATAGCAGTGGTTCTTTCACCATAAATACCAACAGATTCATTCTTCTTTATTTTTAGGATCGGAGATAGGGCTCCCTGTAAGCTCTTACCATGAAAAGCAGGAGAATGGACTATGGGGGAATAATTCTCTTTCTTTCTTCAAAACAAAACAAAACAAACGTGTTCGTGCCCTGGCTTGGGAGGAGGCTGCTCTGGAAGCAGCTCCCCACTGCACAGCCCACGGAGCAGCTCCTGCAATGCCACTGCTCTGCTGGTGGGCACGGCAGGCTGGAATCCAGCCATGTAAACACGCGGCGGCTCCCACAGGACACAGCCACGCTCCGTCACCATGTGCTGCCAATTAGCTGACAACAACACCGTTTGTTTTCAGGAATACTGAGCTGATGAGTAACAAAAATAGGAACCTGAGAAACAGGTCCCCGTGACCTGGATCCCAGGCAGCTCTCCCAGGACAGGACTTTCAGTGGCCCTGAGTCACGCACTGCTCCTCCCCGGCCACACCAAGCAGAGCAGCCGGGCACCCAACCCACCCACAAGCTCACATCTTCCCAGGGCTTCTCCCTCCTCCCCACGCTCATCATGGCCTGCGCTCAGATTGCTTAGTAGGCAAAAAAGCACTCGGGCATCCTAATGCCCTCCAGGGCATGAGAGGAGCGGAGTGAGGCAGGTAGGTATCATCATAGCCATGAGGGTCTGGAAATAGCTGGAGGAGCATCTGTTCCCAGCTCTGCTGTAGCCCACCCTATACCCATGAGCACTGATTATCCCATCCTTTGCTGGGACCTGGACTGAGGGGACACAACGCAGAGCAGAGGAATCAAAGCACCTCTCCAATGCACACAGCACAGCCGGGAGCAGACAGGAGGCAGTTTCTCTCTCCAAAGCCACATCGACCCGGGGAAAACAGCCACTGCCTGTTGAAAAAGAGGTTGCATAACATGAAGAAAAGAGAAGGCAGATAAACAGCAACAGCTCTTTCTGATGACAGGGCAAGAAACTCCAGCCTAAGCCCCCCCCAGAAAGCCACGACCATGGCCATGGCTGCCCCATGCCTCCAAATGCACGACAATGAAGCAACTTCAGTGGAGCAGAGAAACTGCCAGCATAGTGCAGTGCCACACGGGCACCAAGAGATAATGAGGAATAACCTCAGGGTCTCTGACTGTGGCATGCAGAGTGAGGAGCACCACACTCATTGGAAAGGGAAGCCCCGCTGCCACAAGCCAGATTCCAACAGGGTGGAGCTGGGAGGAATGGGCAGAGGGGTCCCAAGACTTGGCCCTGACTCAACAGGCTCATTGCCAGAGAAATTGCTGCTATGTGCTTCCAACCCAGCCTGAGGGAGACCCCAGTGACCAGGACACCAAGCGAGGCCCCATGGCAGCACCCAGCAGCAGCCAGGACTTGGGTTTCTTAAGCTGACACAGACCTATGGGTTCCGGACATGACAGGGGGTCTCTCTTTTGGCTTGGCTTGTGCAGGGGAAGGGAATGTACTTGGTAGTGGGCAGGGTGGTCATGGGGGGTGCTGAGGGGGCCATGCAAGAACAGCCCCACGTTGTTACACAAGGACAGCCTGTCTGTCACCAGGGCTGGCTTAGGGCACTGGGGTGCAGCCCATGGAGCACAGACAGCAGGCTGAAAACCACAGGCACGGAGCAGGGAGAGGGGAGAGCAAGCAAGAGAAAGCAATGGGGGAAGATAGTGTCTCAGTCGTGTGCGTCTCAACCAAAGTCCAAAGCAGGAGACGCTTGCAAAGGACACTGGAAAGATTCCAGTGATGTTATCTGCCCCCGCAGAACATGATTAGCCCAGAGGGAAGGGAAAAAAAAAGTTGTTTACAAGCTGGGCCAGCAGCTCAGTGGCTGGAGCACACTGACACCGGGCTCAGCTGTTGGCCTGGCTACCTCTGCGCCTTTGGAACCTAACCCTAACCCTAACCCTAACCCTAACCCTCATCCTTCAGCATGTAGACACGGAGGAGAGGGAATTTGGGGTTGCAGTTCATAGAATCATAGAATCATAGAATCATAGAATCATAGAATCATAGAATCATAGAATGGCTTGGGTTGGAAGGGACCTCGAGGATCATCAAGCTCCAACCCTCCTTCTGCAGGCAGGGCCGCCAACTTCCATATCTAACACTAGACCAGGCTGCCCAGGGCCCCATCCAACCTGGCCTTGAACACCTCCAGGGACCTCCTGTTCAGTGCCATGAGACCATGGCTGCCCAGAGCCCCAGTGAGGAGATGCATCATGCTCTCTTGGAATCTCCACTTATCTGAATTGAAATCAAAGTGTTTTTAAGAAGCTAGTGTTTTTTCAGAGTGGACCCAGACACAGTTTGGGATGCAGGGTTTGCTCAGCTCATGCACATTCTCCATGTCCTGCCCAGGGAAATGGTTCTTTTCCCTTCGCTTCTCCACCTAGAGACAAGAAATAGCCCTGGTAACAGGTGTCTAAAATAGGCTGCTGCTGGCCAGCATTTTCCTTTGTCAGAGACTCCTATGAGACACAAGAGCTACAGCTCATGTCAAGGAGCCTAATATTAATTGAACTTCTAAATTCTGGCTTGTTGACATCATTATTTATAGCCACACTGGAGGAACTCCATAGGAATTTGCTCCTAGTTCAGTGTTTATAGCAGCACTGCTTCTGTCGGATTTCACAACTTCCAAGTAGAGTTTCTCAAACCATTGCAGTTGTCCTTCCAAACAGATCCTGCACAGTGCTGGGAGAAGGGGGAACCCCCAGAGACCCAACAGAGCGCAGTGGTGTGAGGACAGCTGCACACTCACAGCTGCATTAGAGAAGCATGGCACTTGCATTGCCTGCCTTGTTTAACAGCCAACCCTCCTGCATACAATGTGACCTGTTCTGCACCTCAGGGAACTCAGTGCTTGCTTTAGTGATTCAGATCTGGCTTTGTCCAACCCAAGATCTTCCCAAATGCCACAGTCAACCAGCCAAGCCTCAAGCTGCTTTGCCCATGGGAGCTGCTGCAAGCCAAGAGAGTGCAAGAGGGGAGCCATGCTGATGCCTGGCATCTTGTGCCCTTTAGGGGAAAACAATGCTTCAGGAGTCCTTTGTGACTCAGACGAGGAGTTAAGCTGATGTGGAGGTGCTGCCCCACACTGCTGCCCCACATCTGCCCACAGCCACGGACCCACTGGCAGCTGTAGCTGATGAATCTCAACGTAGGTCACGGCTCTGTGGACTTCCAGCCTTCCACTCCACATCTCTACTCTCAGCCTTTGTCCTTCAGTGAGTGGGGGGCTGCAATGGGATTTGTGGGTGTCCATCCCTCAAAGACAAGCCTTTCCCTTAATAGGTGATATTTCAGATGGCTTTAATTTTGGAACTTGCAGGAGCTCTGCAGAGCCAAGCATGGAGTCAGACTCCAATCCAGGAGATTTTGAATCATGAGATTGCTCAGATCCTTCTGTTTACACCCAAATACGTGGCTCACATGGCTACTCGAGTTGTTCTGCAGTCTCCCTGCAAAGGTGGGTGGGTTTAAGATGAAGTGAACAGTGGGAATTGCTTGGTCAGAGGAATAACCCCTGCCTTGTCCCCAGTACCTTTTACATCCTACGGAGCTCTGCCTGTGTGTTCCCACCTCTTGTCCCCATGGTTTGGGAACATGCAGACTTTACCACAGTGATGTCACTGGAGCTGTGCAGTCAGTGCATGGTGAGCAGGGATAAAATAGGAGGAGAGGACACCTATAATATATAAGCAAAAGCACGAGTAACACAGTGTAAGTGTAGAGCAGGCTGCAGGCACCCTCCTAGGAGGGAAAAGAAAAGGTTTGCAATGTTCTGGTGCTCAGATTGCTGAGCTGATGAACCTACATGGATGCCTTGACCTGGGACACAAACACAGGTGGTGCTTCCAGATCCCAAAGCCACGCAGAGCCAAACCGGTGCCTCCAGAGCAGCACTCTCATTAATTCCCAGGCACGAAGCATGAAAATCCCCTCCCTCTTCACGCCGGCTAATCTCACTTCTCCTTCAGGAAGGAGAAACCAGATCAGCAACTCATCCAGCCTGAAAATAATTCGGCCAGAAACTGAGCTCTTTTGGCTGGGATCAGCTCTCTGTTCCATCCAGTTACATTCCCCCCTGTTGCAGCAGTATCACCCACTCTCGAGAGCAGTGCTGATGGCACCAGGGCAGGCAGACTGGGGAAGTCCCGCATCAGGAAGCTGTGAATGACACCACAGGCTCCTGGAGGTGGCCTCTGTGATGACTTAAAGCAGAGGTGACCAACCGACAGCCCCCAGGGCCAGAGCTGATATGCAAACTGTTTATCTGCTTTCCCAGAAAGGCCCCACTGTGACCACAGGCTGATTAGTGGGTCTGTGGACACATCTCTGCCCCGAACCCCTCCTTTTCCTGCAGGTACTCAGTCCACCAAACGCAGCAGGTTATGCAGGTGAAACATAACAAGGCAACGTAAGGCAGGTCAGAGAGCTGACCCCAGCCATGAGAGCTCCATCCCTGGCTGAATGATGCTCAGGATGGATGAGTTGCTGAGCTGGCTTCTGCTTCCCAAAGGAGAAGGGAGATAAGCCGGTGTGAAGAGGGAGGGGATTTTCTGTAAGTTGCTCTCTCTCATCTGCCAACTTGTTTGCAAAGTGAATGAGCCATTCACCACCCTTGGGCTCTCCTGTAATTTAAACATGCAGAGCCCCTTCTCCCTACTGCACACAGCCCCACACAGAACTCACGCTGTGCACCTCTCCTCTGGCTGAGGGAGGATTTCACACCTGGAAAAGCCTGCAGAGGTGAAGGCAGACACTCCCCTCATATCTGCTCCTCAGCTGGGTGTGCATCTGCAGACCAACGCTCCTCCAGGTGGGTATCTGTGCAGAGCACGTGTTTGTGAGCACTAAAAAATGCATTTGTGAAAATCTCCGGCGTTAAAAAACAATCATTAGATAATTACATTAAACAATTAAACAACTGATTCATCGGATAGAGGCTCGCCAACAACACCCGAAACTCATCCCGGGCACTTCACGAGGCAGAAGGTGACACAAACAAAAGCAGCTCTCAGAAGTCCCAGAGGTCAATGCCCTGAGCTCTGCCCAAGCCTTTCTGATGGGAAGGTGCTTTCTGCTCCTGGCTGCTCACCCCTGAGAGCATTGCCTGCTGGTTTAAGGCATTTTGATATAGAGATGTTCCATAGAAGGAGCCCCTCGAGTCAGTGCTGTGTGATGAGGTGCTCCCCCGCTATGCCTGTGCTGCCCAGCTTCAGCCCCTTTGTGATAGTGTATGCTTGAGCCTTATTTCTGAAGTAATGCAGTTAAAAACAAACAACTCTGGCAACCTTTGAGACGCCCTGTAGGCACTTCCTCCTCCTCAGCAGGGTCTGTGAGCAAGAGGGTTATGAAGAAGGCATAAATGCTGTCTAGTTCCATGCAACTGCCTGCTCTGAGTCTGCAGAAAAGAGCTGTTATTATCAGAGCTGTGACCTGTAATGCTGGAGTTAAAGGCTGCACAGGAAAGCACGCACACAAAGGTGGAAAGGAGCTGGGGAAGCAAGTTTAACTTTGCCACCACCTGCCTTCCAAGTGGGTAACCATGCAGCACTAATGCCTTCAGAAAGAAATCTCTGGGTTCCATCAGAACTAAAAAATAAAGAGGAAAAATCACCTCAGTGCTTTCATACACCGTGGGGAAGAGTCGGGTCCTGCAGGGAGCACCAGTGCTGCTGAGGTCTCCGCCCATGGTAACGTTACCTGGCTAGAACAGCTCTGCAGAGCGGCAGCTGGGTTACACTGGGACACAGTGAGCAAAACTGCACACACAGAGTAAAGATGCTGCTGCAGGAGGAGTTATACCAGCAAATCTCTGCTACCAGCTGTGCTGAGACAACGTCAGTGCATCCCTGCTGGGAGGGCACTGCTGGCAGAGGAACGAAGGCATCTGCCTGATGCCACTGTGTGAGCGACCTCACTCGTGTTGCTGGTAAGGGTTCTCTGTGCAGCAGCATCCCATTGCTGCACATGCTGCAAGAACTGCAGGCAAGCAAAGGCCCTTCTCGTGGTGCAAACTCGTAGGGGCCGGGCTGTAGCAGCTCTGGCAGCACTCAACAAACCGCTGCATGCACATCCTTCAGTATGAGCAAGAAATCCAACACGGCCACCACAGCGTGATGGGTGCAAAGGCTTTGTCAGAGCAGTAGTGGGGAAGAGGAAGACAAAGGTGGGTGACTCCCCCAGAGAGCTGATCTGACGCTGTTTGCAGTACCAGGGGTGAATGATATCCCTGAGTGATACACCAAATGTAATGCATGGAAGTGCAGTTCAAAATTAGTGCTTCACATGAATGCACCACCATTCCCCGCCTGCATGGACTGGGAAACAGCCTGCCAGTAGTTCCCCAGCACCCCGAGCCCAGCCTTACATGAGTCCCAGCAGAGTCTGTATGACACAGGGTGCTGCGGGGCTGTTCTACCCCCATGCCTGCCCAAGGGGTCAGCGCCTCGGATCCGGGGGGGAACCTGGTGGGGATGTGCCAACTTCAGCGCACCTCGTGATGGAGCGAGCCGGCCCTCCTCACCCCGTAACTATGACATGTCGTGACAACGGAGAGCCCCATCAGCTGCTGCGCTGTGCCGTGCCGTGCTGGAGCCGCCAAGCCGGGCGCTGGGCAGGGCATTGTGCTGTCGGGGGCCGGGCAGCACCGGGCCGCGCCTCCAATGGGTGTTGGGGGGCCGGGCTGTGCGTCCCGCCCTGCCCGCTCCTCTATAAGTACCGGGAGCCGCGCGCCCCGCTCAGAGCTGAGTTGAGGCGTTGGGTTGTGTCGGTGCTCGGACCCGCTGGAGCCCCGGATCGGTGCGTACCCGCGCGGGCACAGCCGGGCTCCCCGGGGCGGTGCGGAGGGGCGCCGCGGTTCGAGTCGCGCTGGGCTTTACCGGCCGGCAGCGGGCGGGCGGGCGGCTGCAGCTCGGCTCCACGGGAGGGTGCAGCTCTGCGCCTTTCACTCGGGGCGAAGGTGGGGGGTGCTCCGGGATCCTCGGTAGAAGTCGTCTCGGACGGGAGCGGGAAGCGGTGCTGCTCCCGGGAGCCTTTCCCTGAGCCGTGTGTCGCCTTGCAGGGGCCCGGAGCTATGGCTGAACACATGATGATGTCCATGAGCCACGGTGGCACTGGGCTGCAGAGCTACCGGATGGGTGTGAGTGGGCTGCAGGGACCACCGCAGCATGGGCAGCACGTGCTGAGGACGCTACCTGCGGCGGGTCAGATGATGCCGTACGGAGGGGCCGGAATGGATGGTGCGATGAGGCCCAGACCCAACCTCAGCGGGCAGATGAGCCACCACCAGATGCAGAACGCGATGATGTTCAATGGCCCGAGTCAACAGCAGCAGCAGTACATGGGGCCGGTGGGCACCCAGCAGCTCATGGCTAGTATGCACCTACAAAAACTCAACACCCAGTACCAGGGCCACCCGCTGGGCATGAGCAACGGGCCCATGGGAGCTGGTGCTCAGCAGTACAGAGTGGGGCCGAGCCAGCACCCAGGCATGCAGCACATGCCCTCATCAGCTCTGACCTTGAACGTTATGGACACTGATCTCATAGACGAGGAGGTTTTGACATCCCTTGTCCTGGAACTGGGGTTGGACCGGATTCAGGAGCTGCCAGAGCTGTTCTTGGGACAGAACGAGTTCGACTTCATTTCAGACTTTGTTAGCAAACAGCAACCCAGTGCCATCAGCTGTTGAGGGGCTTTGAGCTCCTCCTTGTGTCTTAGAGGTTTTGAGTTTGTTTCTAACTTCCTTCTCCACCTGCCGTCCTCCTCCCTTCCCCTGCCTTGCCCTGCCCTGGATTCCTGACCTCCCTAAAGAGACAATCATCGGACACTGGCTTGCAATGGATTGCTTTTCTCTTCTGTGTGGTTTTTCATTTGGGAGTTCATGGGGAGGGAGCACGTACCCCAAACAGAGCAGATCAAGAGCTCTTGCAGTAGAGCTGCCTCTAAATGGTATTAACAGGATTTCTGGCTTAAATGGAAGTAATGGACTTACGACTTTCCACAACCAGGCTTTGAGCACGGGGAGCGATGGGCAGCTGGCAGCCCTGCCAGGAGCTGGATTTGCTCAAGGATTCTGCGGTGCCAGCAAAGTTAAAGGATCCCCAGGGAGAGGATTGTCTCCCCGCTGCATGGTTTGAACCAGTTTGCCCTTGCAAACATGGGTGGGGTTAGATTATTTCTTGGGACTTTCTGCTGTGACAGTGAATAGGTTTTCAGCCTTGTCTGTTCAGCTCAGAAAGGGGCACTTCCCCTCCAGCAGGCTTTTTTTTTCCCCCTGAACTGACTGAGCAAAATAAACTATGCCTTGGGGAAGGGTGTGCATAGGTGCCTAAATGTTCATCCCTGTGGAACTACGGGTCTCCAACATGTACAATTAGCAATCAACTGTAAAATTTACCCACTGTTAGAGGCTGATTCAGGCACAAGGCTTAAAGCTGCAGTCTAGCTCCACTTTTTTCCACCTCTGAAACCAAATAAAGACCGTGCAACTGTATATTCCAGAGCTAATCTTATTTATTTTCCTATGATTATTTATTTGCAAAGGGCTCCTTTTGTTATTTGGCTTTGGGACTGCTGGGAAGGATGCATGGAGAGAACTGCAGCTTTAAGGTGCTGGCTTCAGGAAAAAGAAAGCCTGGGATAGTTTTCAAGCTGCGTTTCAGATGGTCGCTGCAACCCAAGGTCTTTGTGCTGAGCACACAGGGCTGTGTAAATCCAACACCCTCGGAAAGCGATAAAGATGACTCGATTCCTAATTCCCTCACTCGGGGAAGGTTAGATGTAAAAGCTGGTGGGGTTTTGTTTCCTCCGCTGTCTCTCGTTTCCAGGCGCTGTGGAAAGCTGCCGGTAACTCCTAGTTGCTGCTGCCCCCTGCTGCTGACAGCTCCTGACAACGGCCGAAAGAGAATGTACAGATTGCAAATAAAAGCTGAAACGTCTCCGGTGTGCGTTTGTGTAGTGCTGTCTCTGGCATGGGTGCAGTGTGGAACGCTGGGAAGAAGTGGTTTCTTTGCTGCTGTTGGTGAATCCCATCACCACCAACCAACCCGGCACCCGGATTGTAAGGATTGTGTTTGGAGCTCAAAGCTTGGAGTAAGGCAGTCCTGGTGGACTGGGGAGGTGATCCATGGTCAATCCTCATAGCATGGCTGGGAAGGTGAGGTGCTCTCTGTGTCGAGGTTGGTGTGCCATGGATGGTGGCTGCTGCTGCCTGGCCCCGTGCTGCTCACGCAGATGTGTGGGGACTCCTTGCTCTTCTTGCATCTCCATCAGCTGAGTTACAGCTGCACTCGGAGACCTCTGCTGCTTTCTATGCCATAAAGGTCCTAAAAGTCAAGATGGCCTTTGGGATTTCCTTCTCTCCCAGAGCTGAGATTTTTCTTTCTGTATGGTTCCTAACCAGTCCTCTCGCCCTGCAGGAATATTCCCAAGTGTCTTTCTGCTGCCCTGCAGCAATGGGGCTGTGGATGCTGTTGTTCAAGTGGCTGAATAACACTGGCCACACTTTAGATCACCTGTTGGTGTCCCCTGGCCTTGTTCCTTGTGCAGCTTTAGAGCAAGCGTGCAAGTCCTGTCCTTGCAGAAAGCCTTTGGTGATTGTGCCTTTGCAATCCAGAGAGCTGATCAAAACGTGCATGGCTGGTGTTACAGGGGTGAGAGCTCCGTTTGGGCTGTCTGCGTGAGGACAGCGGGCTGTCAAAGACCTGCAGGAGCACTGCTTTCTCTGCAGAGGTTGTAGTTAAGCAGCTAGAAGTTGGCAGCTGGATTTGTTCCTCAGATTAGAGGAGCTGAACCTAAAATAAACAGGCGTGTTACAGGTTGTTGGTTGTGGCTGCAGGGGGAGCAGGCGGTGTGATGCACCATAGTGGCCTATAGAGTCACAGCTACAAAGCAGGGAACCACGTCCACCCTGCAGCTGCAGGATTGTCAACTTTAGCATTTTTTTAAGTGGTTTCACAGGAACACACTGCTCTGTAGGAAGCACTTGGCATTCGATGCAATTTGGACAGAGGAACGTGTCTGCATGTCCTCTTGGCTCTGCCCCTACGTCCTGTTGGAAGGTGGTGCATGCAGAGTGCTGCTGCTTTAAGCTGGAGCACAGGAGCTGAGAGTGCTGGAGGTGTGAAGGCACTGCAGGGTCCCAGTCAGCATTGCCTTGGGAATTTGTCCCTGCAGGCTCAGCTGAGTGTATTCCAGTGTCAGCTTTTTCAGCTCTGTGTTTCCCCAGAAGATACCATTGAGGTCAGCTGTTTGATTCCCCAAACAACTGAGGCCAAAGCCACGTATGGTTTCTGCTAGTGATGCACTGCTTGTGGCTAGGTGAGCCTAAACTCTGCTTTTCCCAATGGGCTGACCCTGACCTCTTCACCCGGCAGCAGGGTGTTGCTCCAAAGCCTCGGTGCCTGCAGGGAGCTGACATGGAGCACTGCAAACCACTGCTGAATGACAGTGCCATGACGGTTTGGGAGCTCCGAGGACAAAAGCAGCCTCTATGCAGGATGTGCTCTTCAAGCCTGGAGCACACGCCTTGCATGGTGCATCAAACGATGCTGGGAGGCACCTCTGCAGGAGTCCCTTGTCTTGGCTGGGGAAGAAGGAAGATTCTCCCATCCCACTGCCTGCTCCTGCTGGGGTGGCTGGGGCACTCCTGTCCCCTGACCTGGGCTGGGCTCTCTGCTATAGGTTCTGTAATGATACTTGTGAAGACCAGGCCTCGAGGCAGGGAGTGTGTGTGGAAGTACAGAAAGAAAAGGCATTTCTGTACACCTCTGTCTCAGCCCACGTGTCTGCAGGATGGTGAAGTTTGCAGATAACACTCAGTGGTTCAGAGTGGCAGAGAACTGGGGAAGGACTTGTGAATAGTGAGCGTGGAATGAGCAGTGACTGGTAAATATCAGCTGGTAGATTTGACCTTCCTGACTTCAGCGCAGTGCTGCTCTCTTCAAACCAGCTGCAGCCACTCAGCAGAGATCTTTGTGTCACAATGAGTATTTGTATGAAGAATCTTAGCCTGTTGCTCTGCAGAAGACAGAAAAGCAAAGGGAAAGTTAGAAATCATTAGGAGAGACTTAGAAAGCAGAAGGCAGCAATGAGTGCCCTGCAGTAAGTACAGAATCCAGTTGCATCCTGTGCACTGCCTGTGCTGGTGAGCTGTCCCTGCTCACCTGCTTATCACAGAAATGATACTAAGAGAAACTGCAGAGAAAGGGCAATGTGTGAAGCAGAGAAATGTTTCTCAGAAGAAACCATAAAGTAGACTGCGGCCCTCCAGTCAGGAGGACTCACTTTGTTTGGTGTCCTCTCATTCCCAATCATTCCATACTCATCCTCTCCACACCAGTAATGATTTTACAGCTTCTGTGATGTCCCTCCCAGAGCCACTCCCCATTCAAGAATCTCTTCATCTTGTAGATTGTCTTTATCACCTTTTTCTGCCCTGTTTCTAGTCCTACAGGATGGGGGAAGAAACAGCAGTACTTGAAGCCATGGATGTGTCATGCATTTCTCCAGTGCTATAATTAGGACTGGCTGTTCTATTTTCCACTTATTCATCACAGAACTACAGAAAGATTTGGACTGAAAGGGACCTTTGGAGGTCACTGTTTAATCTCCTGCTCCAACCAGGGCTGGCTTCAGAGATAGGGCAGATTGCTCCGGGCCTCATCCAGACAAATTCTGGAAACCTCACAGGATGGCATTTCTCCACATCCTTGTTTCAGTGCTGCACTGCTCTCATTTCTTTCCCAGTTTCTCCCATTTCAGTCTCTTGCTGGTTGACACAAGCACTGACCTGGTCTGTATACAGAGACTCCAAAGGATAATATTGCATTTGTAGCAACTTTTGCATGGCATGGTTCTCTCTCCTATGAGCACTGCCAGCCTAGGAGATGGAGGATGACCACCTCTGCATGTTAAGAAGGGTGCAATTGTTGCCCAGCCAACAGCAAATGTCATTCTCTGTTGATAGCTGTGGCAAGAGCTGCAGCCCCAGCCCTATCCTACACACCCTGAGCAGTGGGACAGGAGATCTTTGGCTGTAGCAAAGAGTGCTGGAGGCTTTTGTGGCTCCTGTAACAGCCAAATCTTTGGAAAGGGGGGACTGGGGCTTTGCAGGAAATGACAGTCAGGCCAGAGTGCTTCTGGACCTCCTTCTTAAATATTTAGAACAAAAAACCATGTGCCTGCTGCACTGGAGTGTGGGCGCTGGTGTGACCTATGCAGCACAGAGTAAGGTGAGGAAGAGGAGCTGACACACGTCTTTGATGCAACACAGTAAGCATCCCCATTCCAACCAGGACTTGGGACAAAGCAGGGTGCCTGCCATAGCTCATCTTCGTGTCCATTTGGATCTGCATGATCTAGCCAAGGGCTCAGGGTCAGGCATGTGTACATGGAAAAGGGTCTGAAAGCACCAGCGGCTGGCTTGCTGACTCAATGTTTTCTCTCTCTTTTGGGTCAGCAGCTTTGTGTACTCTCTGGATCATGGGGAAGGGCATCACAGAAGAGCAGCACAGAGCAGCAAGAAGAGGGGCACAGAGGGGCTGTGCTGTGCACCTCTGCCCCGAGCCTGGCAAGCAGGCTGTGGTCTCTTGCACATGCTGCTGTGGAGCATGCATGGGGAACAGTTCCACTTTTCTTTCACCAACTGAAGCATGGATTCCCAGGAGCTTCCACATGTGCATGCATGACTGGGGATTAGGGAAAGAAGCTCTTTGCCGACACCAAGTGATATTCCAGATCCAACAGACTAAGCCCATAGCTTTGCAAGCAACTGCTTTTGCAAGCATCTAATCCCAACCCGCCCCCTAATTCAACCAGTGTGCTGAAGGTGGGGGAAAGAAGAGGGTATCTGCAACCCAGGTCTCTGATCAAACACGCTGGGTCACTCTGTGGTCCATCTCTCAGCAGTATTTGTAAGACGAAGGTCCCTTCTGGGGTATGTAGTAGGTTATGGCACATTACAACACTCACAACTTTCAGATGCTGGTTTCAGACTGCCGTTAGGTTGCCTCATAATTGCTACACCAAGGTATGGACCAAGTCCCGCTTTTCCTGTTTCAACTGTAAATGCAAAAAACGGTTACAGGGCATTATAGCAAACTGAGAGAAGTTATAGCAAGCCAGCCAAGTCCCGTTGTCAGCTGTGTGTGTGTAGCTCAGAAGCACTGGGACCTTTCAGTGCAAAGAGGGCCACGTTGCATCCAGCAGCCTCCGGATGGAAGATAATTTCCTTTCCAGATTTGCCAGAAATATCCCTGAGTTCACATTTCCAGGGAATTCTACAAGTTCAGCCTGCTCCAAAAGTCTGTCTCTTATTGATGACCTCTGAAGCACAGCGTGGGTGAGGAGACCTCAGTTCAACAGCTTTCTTGTCTTCTCCCACTCCGTTCTGTGAGCAGTGCCAAGAGCAAGCTGTGTTGCAAAGGGCACACAGTTAGCTCAGGGAAGGAGCAGTGGTTCTAATGTCCCCCCTGTACTCAGCTCTGGTGAGGCCGCACCTTGAGTACTGTGTCCAGTTCTGGGCCCCTCACTGCAAGAAAGACATAGAGGCCCTGGAGCGTGTTCAAAGAAGGGCAACAAAGCTGGTAAGGGGTCTGGAGCACAGGACTTATGAGGAGCGGCTGAGGGAGCTGGGATTGTTCAGTCTGGAGAAGAGGAGGCTCAGGGGAGACCTTATTGCTCTCTATAACTACCTGAAGGGAGGTTGTAGTGAGCTGGGGGTCGGCCTCTTCTCTCGTGTAACTGGTGATAGGACTAGAGGGAATGGATTCAAGCTGAGCCAGGGAAGATTCAGGCTGGATATTAGGAAATACTACTACTCTGAAAGAGTGGTCAGGCACTGGAATGGGCTGCCCAGGGAGGTGGTGGAGTCACCGACCCTGGAGGTGTTCAAGGAACGTTTGGATGTTGTGTTGAGGGATATGGTTTAGTGAAAACCATTGGTGATAGGTGGACGGTTGGACTGGATGATCTTATAGGTCTTTTCCAACCTTAGTGATTCTGTGATTCTGTGATTCTGTAATAATTAAACACAGTCTTCCTCAGTGTTTCTGATGAAAAGGAGAGGTTTGTGGTGTCCCTCAAGAGGAGGAGCTCAGCAATGCCTCACAGAGCTGCTGGTCTGCTGGAGGGGCACAGGGAAAGGTAGGCAGTGTCGCCCTATTTGATGAAATTAAGTCCAATTTCCTCAGAAGGCATCTCACAGAGGTGAGATTTGAAGGTGCCTGTTTGCCTCCTATGATAGGAAAGCAAAGCAAGCTAAGCCTTGGGGGCTGTGTGCTACACGCCCCAGGGCAGCCAAATGGCACCCCAAGTGTGTGCATGCAGCGAATGCTGCACGCTGTTCAGTGGCTTGACAAGAAACTGCTGGAAAGCACAGCTGAATCCTGCCCGTGCACCCTGAGGAGCCCTCGTGCAAACACAACTGGTGCACGCGTTAGGGGCAAGGCTGCCACAAATGCCCGATTTCTCCTGCAAAGCCTCTGCAACAATCCGGGGCTGTGAACAACATCAACTGCACAGCTGAAGTGTTTAAGGCTGCTTCAGATTGGAGGATTGTTATTTCCAAAGAGTTTTTAAACGCCGTAGGTGCTGCAGGGCGTCCCGGCAGATGGGCTGCACGATCTGCTCTATTCACTTCGGTCTGAAGGACCCGGGGGTGAATTCAAGGCAAGGAAAGTCAAGCTGCCAGAGTCCCTGCCCCTGGCTGTTTATAAATAGCCCATCTCAGGAAAAGGCACTTTCCGTTCTTGTGTCAATACGTTGCAAAGAATAAAGAACATTCAGAGCTGAAAAGGTCCTCCTCATCTTTTCAGCGTGCAAACCTCTGCATCTGCTTCAGTGTGCTCAGCTCCCAGGGCCCGGCAGGGTGGCAGGCAGGGGACACAGCTTCCTATCCTGCAGTTTGGCACGGCCAGCTGGCAGAGGGGAGGCTCCTTGCAGCACGATGCTCCTTGCAGCACGATGCTCCTTACAGCACGATGCTCCTTACAGCACGATGCTCCTTGCAGCACGATGCTCCTGCAGCACGATGCTCCTTGCAGCACGATGCTCCATACAGCACGATGCTCCTGCAGCACGATGCTCCTTGCAGCACGATGCTCCTGCAGCACGATGCTCCTTGCAGCACGATGCTCCTTGCAGCACGATGCTCCTTACAGCACGATGCTCCTGCAGCACGATGCTCCTTGCAGCACAATGCTCCTTGCAGCACGATGCTCCATCAGCTCCTTCATTTCTGCACTGCTGGCCGGGGTTATGTGAGTACTTTGAAGAACCTGAGCATGCTGGAGGAGTGCTGCGGTGCAAGGGGATGGCCTTGCATTAAAAGACCTTCCTATGCTTTCACAGATCACTGGAATGCAGGCTAAAATACACAGCAGTGCAGGAAAAAAAAGGAAGAAAAAAAGAAAAGAGAGAGGTAAATCCTCTGTCATAGTGTGAGAGTGGCAACAAAACAGCTAGGAGAAAAGGGGTGGACCCTGCAGCTCCAAGCACAGCAGCTCAGCCCAGGAGCACCACATTGGTACTTTAAGGACTCAGTGTAAGCCCAGGCATCTTGCAGGCTTCTCTGTTAAAGAGGCGGTTTCTGAAGACCTGTCCCTTTCTGAAGGGCAGATCTGACACCCGGGGTCACCCACAACGCCCACGGGGCGCTGCTGCCTCCCGGTGGCCCTGGGCGAGCAGCACAGCCCAGTCCAGCCGCAGCGCCGGGGGAACTGGGAGGCTGGGTGGGCATCGTGGGTCACCTCCGGGCGGATTGCTCCAATGCAAGGCATGGGTTGATTTAGCAGTTAACATTCATGCCTGCTGTTGGCGAAAGCTCTCTGTAGTGTGAACGAGCTGCCATCAGGAAGCTCGAGCCGCGCTCCCTTCCACCGCGGACCATCAGTCCATGTGCGCAGTGAAATCTCATGACCAGAGATTCCCTCCGTTTGTCATTACCATTTTTATTGTTTTTTCCGCCTCCAAAAAAAAACCAACCCTACTCCTGGGGGCAGAAAAGCACCCAGAGACGATGCTGGTCCTTTCAGGCAGACAATGCAATGCGTGAATTATCAGGCCAGAAATTTACACAACAAAACGTCTCCAAGGGGCAGGCTGGTTGTCTGTCACTCCTTCAGAGCTGACGCTGGCAAATCAGAACAAAAGAGCAGCAAGAGAAAGATCACTTTTTCTCCTTGATGAGAGCGTCGTTGTTCATCAGAGGACGGAGGGAGCGTGGGGTTTTATGACAACAAATGCACCGCACTGAAATGGAAGCTCTTTCAGAAGAGCAGCTCAGCCAGGAGAGCACGCTGCACGGCTGAACTATCGCAGCGTGGTTACAGAACTTTGGAAGTCACAAAGCCAAGATAGAGACCTGGATTCTTATTGTGAGCTGGTACCGTAAGATGGTCCGTCGGGAAACTCCCTAAGCCTCAAGATGGAGACATTCTTTACCAGCAGCGCTGGATGCATGGGGGTAATGCTCCTGTCATGCATAGCTGACACAAAAGATCTTCAGTTTATACACATTTCTTGTGTTACATGTGCTGAAGTTTCTCAGAGTGTGTTACAGATTCAGTTCCAAGCAGGACCTGCTATTTCCTTGGTACAAAGACTCAGCAGAACTTCCTTCTCCGCTCGGTTCAGAGGCACAGCCCTTTGCTATCTAAACAAGCTGCAGGGCAGGGCTATCCATCGATGAACGCTAGCAAGCTTAACGCTGTTGTTATAACTGGTAACACTTCCATAGAAAAAATATATAATACAATCTTAAACAGTGTTGGTTGCTTCCTTTAGGTTGTGTTTTCACGTCTTGACAGCAGGTTGCTTAGTTGGTGTATCTAAAAGGCACCACATCAGTACAAATTGCTGCAATCCAACACCTTCAAACTTGTCTCTCTTCAATTTATTTTCTTAAAACTTCCTTAGGAACGTAATTCGGCAGATTTGGGGAGGATGATTTTATCTTCTATTGCTCTTGGAATGTTCTCTGTTCTGTTTCACATTAGTCTGCATCACAAACAGGTTCAATGTGGGAAATGACCGAGCTGCACTCAGTGCCTGTGCTTTGTGAGGGGCCCCATTTGCCCACGGTCTTAACGTAATGTTGATCCATTGTGGATCCCCTTTATAGTGGTTATGGTTCAGCAATGGGCACACCAACAGCTACACACAGACAGCCCAAATAAAGCACTGACCTGCACCAAATCAAAACCGAACAGCTTCATCAAAGTGCTGAAAGCCCCGAATTGCCTCGAATTGCCCCCAGAATACCCTCTAAACCACCCCCGACCCGCGGGGCTGCGAGCGCACCGGAAGTGGCCGTGATGCTGCCTCCCCGCAGCCAATCACAGCACGTGTTCCACCTACTGACAGCCTGGGAAACCAATAGTCGCCAAGCTTTCACTCTCAGCATGCGGAGTGGCCAATGGGGAGAGCCAAACAGCTAACTGGGCGTGAGGAGCGTTAGCATTGAGTACGGCCAGGCGGGAATCGAAACAGAAACTGTCAGAGACGCTGCGGAACGCCATGGAGCAGCCGCTGCTGCTGGCGGCTCCGGACGGGCCGGGGGGGGGCATACGGCTCTGCCCCCGGGGTCTGGAGGTTCTGCGGGCCCTGTCCGCTCCCCTGCACGTGGTGGCGGCGCTGGGGCCGCCCGGCGGGGGCTCTGCGTTCCTCATGAACCAGCTAGCGGGACGGGGCTGCGGTGAGGGAGTGGCAACTGGGAGGAGGGGAAAGTGGGCGCAGCGGGGCCGGCGGAGCTCTGACCCCTTCCCCCCTCTGCCCCCCCTGCCTTACAGGCTTCCCCGACAGCCCTGGGCTGTGGATGCTGAGAAGCCCACACCCGAAATGGCCCGACCGTGAACTGCTGCTGCTGCACGCCGGAGGATTCCTCGGGGGCGAGGAACCGGAGGTAACGAGCGGGGTCTGGGGTGGGGCGGCCCCGATCCCCCGCCCCACTGAGCGCCCCCCAATACCTTCCCCCCTCGCAGGATGGCGCCGGGCTGTGGCTCTTCATGCTGCAGCTGCTGCTGGGCAGCGTGCTGGTGTATGGCAGTGGCGACGGCGGTGGTGATGCACAGGAACAGCTCGAGCTCCTCACGTATCCTCTGTGTTCGGGTGTGGTCCTTTTCTCCGTTTCCGCCTTTTTTTTTTTCTTCTTTTTTTCGTTGTTTTCCTTCACTGCGCAGCCACGCCCAGGAAGTGCCACGCCATCTGCGCCTGCTGGAGGAGGAGGATGAAGAAGATGAAGACCATCTGCTGCGCTTCGTGCTGCCGCCCTTCGTCTGGAGCCTGTGCAGCACAGCCCTGGCACCCGAGGATGAGGATGCATTGGAGGCAGAGGACCACAAGCTGGAGCCAGCACTGAGCAGCCCCCCAGGTGCAATGCGTCCCCAATCACCTTGTCCCCAACCCCCATGTCTCTGCATCCCTAGATTCTCACAGCCACCTATTCCACTACTGTCCCCACGTCACCCAACTGTCCCTCTGTCCCTACAGGCCCCGTGGCGCTCTGTGTCCTGACGCTGTTCCCTGAGCAGAAGCTGTTCCGTGTGGCCGACAGCAATGCCAAGGGACTGACCCAGCTCTGCACCCACCTGCTAGGCTGCAACCCCAAAACAGAGCCTGGAGGGGCGCAGGTGGGCGGTGCCTGTGAGTGGGGGTCCTAAGGGTCGATGGGGATGCTGCTGCGGGACCCCCTCTAAGGATTCCATGTCCTCAGACCTGGCAGCGCTGGCAGAGCGAGTGGTGGATGCAGTGCAAGAGGGTGCAGTGCTGCGGATTGGGCGGCTCTGCAAGGAGGCCAAGGAGATGGCACAGCAGGTACATGGGGGCACAGAGACACTGGTGTCTCCGTGTCCCCACGCCACATTGTCTTCATGTCCCCATGTCCTGACACCATGTTGTCTCTGTGTTCCCACGCTGCTGTCCCCACACAGGAGACTGGTGACGAGTGGCCCAAGGACACCAAATTTTCACAAGATGACACCTTCCTGAGGAACAATGACACCAGTGACACCATCCCACGACATGATGACATCCCCCTGGCCAGCACCTTCCCATGGCATGATGACACCGATGGTGACACCACCCTACAACCGGAGGATCCAACCTGGGTGGAGGCACCATCCTCCCACCCACTATCCCCGATGCCAGCCCCACTTTGCCTAGTGCGCAACAATGATAGCAACAAACTGTCACTCGACCCAGAAGCCCTGGCAGTGCTACGTGGTATCACTCAGCCCGTGGTGGTGGTGGCCATTGCCGGGCCCTACCGTACCGGCAAGTCCTTCTTGATGAACCGCCTGGCAGAGCGGCGTACTGGTGAGCTGGTGGGGGGGAACCACATCCATTTTGGGCATGTTTGGGGGCGTTTTAGGGATTTCTGATGGTTCGCTGCCCACAGGTTTCCCACTGGGCCCCACAGTGCGGGCGGAGACCAAGGGCATCTGGATGTGGTGCCTGCCACACCCACGCCGGCATGGTGTGGCGCTGGTGCTGCTGGACACCGAGGGGCTGGGAGACCCCAACAAGGTGGGTGCCAGGGATAAGCAGCCCCAGGCCCCCTCAGAGTCTCCTGGACCCTCCTAAACCCAGCTGTGTGTGCAGGGTGACAACAGCAATGATGCCTGGATCTTCACACTGGCGCTGCTGTTCTCCAGCACCCTGGTGTACAACAGCATGGGCACCATCGACCAGCAGGAGCTGGATCAGCTGCGGTATGGGGATGAGTGGGAGGGTAGTGACACAGTGACATGGTGGTGACAGTGCTCACATGGCGACAACGCTGACGTGGGTCCTGCAGGCTGGTGACAGAGCTGACGAATCACATACGTGTGCGGGTGGAGGATGAAGATCCAGCAGTTGAGTTCAGCCGCATCTTCCCCAGCTTTGTCTGGACTGTGCGTGACTTCACACTGCAGCTGCGGGAGGGCGAGCGTCCGCTGACCGAGGATGAGTACCTGGAGGATGCGCTGCGCTTTAAGCCAGGTACGGCCATCACCGTGTGTCATCATATGTCCCTATGGGTGGTGGCACCATGCTGATGTTGGCAATGCAGGGAACGGGCGCAAGGTGCAGGAGCGCAATGAGATGCGGCGCTGCCTGCGCGACTTCTTCATACACCGCAAGCTGTTTGTGATGGAGAGACCGACAGCTGATGCAAACCTGGCACAACTGGAGGAGGTGCAGGAGGATGAACTGCAGCCGCGCTTCCGGCAACAGGCAGAAGCCTTCTGCCAGCACATCTGGGAGAAGGCGCCGGTGAAGGAGTTGCCAGGCGGGCGCCAGGTGACGGGCACCAGTGAGTGGCGGTGGCATAAGGATGGGGTGGCACATGGGGCATGTGTGTGGGTTTCAGGTGGGACGTGTGTGGGTGTAACGTGTCTCCCACAGTGCTGGCTTCCCTGGCGGAGAAATATGTGGCTGCCATTGTGAAAGGTGAAGTGCCTTGTGTGGAGAGCACTGTGACAGCACTGGCAAGGGCTGAAAACACCGTGGCAGTGGCAGCAGCAGTGGCTGAGTACCGGAAGGGCATGGAGCAGGACCTGGTGCTGCCCACAGACTCGCGTGCCACGCTGGTGGATGCGCAACAGCACTGGGAGCGCCGCGCCGTCACCCTCTTCCTGTCCCGCGCCTTTGCCGACAACGAGCGCACCTACCAGTGTCAGCTGATGGTGAGTCTCTGTCGTGCTGTGAGGTTCTGGGGGTGTGATGTCTGTTCGATTCAGACCTGTTTTGTGGTGCAGCGAGACCTGGAGGCGGCCAAGGAGGAGTTCTGCCTGCGCAACGAGGAGGCATCGGAGCAGCGTTGCCAGGCGGTGCTGCGGGAGCTGTGGCAGGACATGGAGCACCACCTGCAGTCTGGGGACTATGCAGCACCTGGTGGTGCACAGCTGTTCCAGGATGATCTGTGCCGCATGCTGGAACAGTACCAGTGGTGGCCTGAGAAGGGTGTTAAGGTGAGTGGGGTGTGATGGAGCCTGGTGTGGTGGTGCAGGCGGTGCCTCATAGCTGTACCATCAGGCGGATGCAGTGCTGGAGGTGTTCCTGCGGGATCGGGAGCCGCTGGCACAGGCGTTGCATGCGACCGACGCACACCTGGTGATGATGGAGAGGCAGCGGGAGGCGGCAGCAGCCGAGGAGAGAGCAGCCAGGGAGGCAGAGGTAGCATGCCTGAAGGAGCAGCAGCACAGCCTGGAGGAGCAATGCAGGCAGCTGGAGCAGCGACTGCTGGAGGAGCAGCGCCTGCGGCTGAAGGAGCAGGACCGCATGCTGGAGCACCGCCTGAAGGTGAGCACTGTGGCAGTGTTGTGTGGTGGTACCAGCATGCTGTGGCTGTACCATGGATGACAGTGTCGTGCAATGGTACCAGCACGTTGTGTCTGCATTGTGGCACTGTGCAGCAGTACTAACAGCACTCTCTGTCCCACAGGAACATCGGGCGCTGATGGAGGAGGGTCACAAGCGTGATGCAGACGCAATGCAGCTGCAGATTGAGCGGCTGCGGGAGGAGAAGAATAGCATCAAGAAACGCTCATGGATCAGCTCGGCTGTGGGCCTCCTGGGCAGTGTGGCTTCGCTCTTCCTGCCCGGCGTGGCTGGCAAAGTAGTGGGTGTTGTCAGCAACATGGTGCAGAGCATCTTGTAGCCCGGCTGCCTGTCCCTGTGTCCTGGTTTCAGCTGCAACGACGTTGAATTTTCCTTCATTGTGTTTGGTTTGATGTTATGTTTTGGCTTTAAGAGAAAAACAATATTGATAACAAACTGACATTTTAGTTGTTGCTGAGCAGTGCTGTATAGAGCCAAGGACATTTCAATTTCTCAGCTTCTACTGCCCTGCCAGTGAGGAGGGCTGAGGGAGATGCAAGGAGCTGGGAGGGGGACAGAACTGAGACGCCTAACCTGAACTGGCCAAAGGAATATTCCATACCATATGATATGAGCTCGATAATTACTAGTTATTATGGTATTTTTTTGCACAGATGGTTCAGTATTTTCTTGAACTATATCATTTAGGACTTTACTTGCTGTTTACATGTCTGTCACGTTGTTTACCATCTCTAGGAGTTGGATTGAAGTTGTCATTTTGCTGTGCTTTGTGATCTTGGCTTACAATATGATAAAACTGCTGATTGGGAACTAATCTGGTGTTTGTGCTCAACACTGCAGTGATCTTTGTGCTTTGGAACCTGTATCTTGGATGCTATGAGTAATTACACTTTGCTGTCTCCTTCTGGCACCAGGCTACAGGGGAGACAAGGGAGGACACTTTCCACCCAGGACCTAAGCTGGCCAAAGGGATATTCCATACCATAGGACATCATATGGAAGGACAGCTTGAAAAAGTGTGGGGTGTTTGTCAGGTGGGCTGCTGCTGCTTGGGGACTGGCTGGGCAGCAATCAGGGCACTGTCCTTCAACCCCACGGCACTGCAGGAGGTGGTCCAGCCCCTGCTGGTGGTGGCCATCAAAAGCCCTATCACAGTGGCAAATCCTTCCTGATGAACCACCTGGCCAGCCTCAACCAGGGCTCCCTATCCATTTTGGGAACCTTTTAGGGCATTCTGTGCATTTCTGATGGCTGGCCCCCAAAAACATAGCTGTGGGTGCAGGGCAACAGCCACAGCAATGCCTGGATCTTCATGCTGGCACTGCTGTTCTCCAGCACCTGGTGTACAACAGCCTGGGTATCATTGACCAGCAGGGGCAGGAGCAGCTGCAGTATCCTGCAGGGGCTGGAGTGGAACTGGGGGAACTGGGATGAAACTGGGAGATTTCTGGCACAGGAGACTTGGGGCAAAGCTGGAGGATTTTGAGCAAAACTGGGATGTGGGCAACACAGTATTTGAGGTGAAGCTGTGGGATTTGGGCCTTGCAGGAGTTGGGATGAAACTGGGAGATTTGGGATAAAATTGAAGGATTGGGGCAATGTGAGACTTGGGGCAAAGCTGTGGGATTTGGTTAATGCAGGATTTATGGTAAAGCTGTAAGATTTAGAGCAACATGGGACTTGAGTTGAAGCTGTGGGATCTGAGGTGAAAGGGGTGATTTGAGGAAATGCTGGATTTGGGGTGAAGCTGTGGGATTTGAGCAAAATGGGATTTGGGGGATCTTGTATTTAGAGGGAATGCAGACTTGATGGGGTGATAGGGAATTTAGGGTGGACACGTGGGATTTGGGAGATGTTGAATTGGGGGGCAGGATGCAGAACTGTGGATTTGGGGTGAAAGCGTGGGACATAGGAATCGGGGTCTAAAGGGGGGTGCAAGATTCAGGGTGCAGCTGGGCACTGTAGGGGGGGTGGGTATAAGGGGAGGACACAGGATTTGGGGGACCCAGAATTCAGGGCTCACTGTGCTCCACAGGGGATGCTGTGGGCTCCACGGCGTCCTGCAGGCATTGTGCTCCTAAGCAGGATGGACTGTGCCACAGCTCTCAGAGCTGATCCAGCTGCAGGCCAGGAACGGGGACTGCACATTCATGCTCTCCTTCCCAGCTTCATGTGGGCAGTGTGAGACTTCACTTCAATCCCAAATGGAGGTGTTTCAATCTCACCCTGCTCATCCCCAGTCCCACTTTTGGGGTCAGATCTTACCTTGGTGCGTCCCAATCCCACCCTGGGGTGAGGTTATAATGACAGAAGGACAGGGATGGGTCTTTTTTTCAGGTAGGGATAATAGGAAAGGACAATTTGAACTGGCTTCAGTTGTTCCCATCATGAAGGAAAGGTCGGAGTGCTAGGTGCTGAGGTGAAGGACACTGAAAAAGAGAATATCCATTAAATCAGAAACCAAAGGGGGGTCAGCAGGAAGAGGAAAATTCACATGCAGAAGATCTGCTAGCTGTGGATTCAGTTTATGACTGATGGGAACTGGGGGTGGCCTCAAAAGTGTCCCCAGCAGAACCCCTGGTTACAGTAAAGTTGGGGGAAGAGCACAAATCTAACACAGAAACCAATCAGAAGAAACTGACTAGGTGTCCTTAAAAAATCCTGTGCCCAAATATGGACAAAGTGAGTGACAGGACACCTCTCCAAACAATCACCAAAGGCTCTTGCTCAAATACAGAAGATTACAATATGTAACCTTGTACTTGGATAATCTTATGACTATGTAATAGGTAGGTGTATATTGAAAACTTACGACTATAAGGAGAAGCCGGTGTGAAGACTTGG
The DNA here is from genome assembly GCA_016647715.1 of Pavo muticus. Classification (NCBI taxonomy): domain Eukaryota; kingdom Metazoa; phylum Chordata; class Aves; order Galliformes; family Phasianidae; genus Pavo; species Pavo muticus. The sequence continues at coordinate 192,014 of JACDJE010000334.1, forward strand.
TGAGCTTAATTTGTGGGGATTTCCATCCTTATGCCCTGTGCAGAATAAAGCAATGTCTCCTCTCTAAACATCTGTTTTTTTGAACGTTTTTTGGGGCACTTTATGTGGACAATGTTATGAGGAGAGGCTGAGAGAGCTGAGGCTGCTCAGCCTGGAGGAGCGGAGGAGCAGGGAGATCTTATCAATGACCATAAATGCCTGAAGGGAAGGTGAAGAGGATGGTGCCAGGTTCTTGTTAGTGGTGCCCAGCACCAGGACAAGAGGCAAGGGGCACAAACTGGCACACAGGAGGTTTCTGTATGAACATCGGGAAGCCATTTTTTATTGTGTATTTCTGCCCTGGAACCGGCTGCCCAAAGAGGTTGTGGAACCTCCTCCTTGGAGATCTTTAAAAGCCACCTGGATTGGTCCTGGACAAGCAGACCCAGTGTCTCTGCTTGAGCAGGGGTTGGACCAGAGGGACCCAGATGTCCCTCCTGACTGACCTCAAGCACCATTTGATTCTGTGAAAGATTACTCGTAATTGTCTTTGGCTGCATAACAAGAATGGAAAGATTAGGGATAAAGCTTAATTCTAAACTGTCCCTCTGCAGCCCACGGGCACCATGCAGAGCAAATCTCCATGTGCAGCCATGGAGGAGCCCCACAGTGCAGCTGTGCACAGAGATCCCACAGGATCAGGCTCCAGGCTGGAGGGTGCAGGAGGGCTGGGGGAGCTGCCACCCATAGGCCCCATGCTGGAGCAGCCCCTGAAGGATGGGCCTTGTGATACAGAGCTGTGTTAAAGTGGCTTGAGCTGCAGCCCATAGGAAGCTCATACAGGATCAGTTTGGGAAATGACAGCATCTTGTGGGAGGGACCCTGCGCTGAGGCAGGGACACAGTGAGGAGGAAGGAGCAGCAGAGATGGAGTGTTAGGGGCTGAGCGCAGCCCCCATTGCACTGTGCTGCTGGGCAAGGAGAAGGTAGAACGTGGATGGGAGAAGGGTATGTGTTGTTCGCTTTTAGTTCTCACTGCTCTAGTTTGCTAGCAGTAGGCAATAAATCACATTAACCTCCCTACGCTGAGTCTGTTTTGCCTGTGACAGTAACTGGTGAGAGATCTCCCCATCCCATCTCAACCTAAGAGTTGTTCCATGTTATTTTCTCCCTCTGATCCTGCTGAGGAGAGGAGCAAGAATCAGAATCAGAATCATAGAATGGCCTGGGTTGAAAAGAACCACAATGCTCGTCTAGTTTCAACCCCCCTGCTACGTGCAGGGTTGCCAACCACCAGACCAGGCTGCCCAGAGCCACATCCAGCCTGGCCTTGAATGCCTCCAGGGATGGGGCATCCACAACCTCCTTGGGAGCAGCGTGGTGGTGCTGAGCCGTGTGCCAGTGTCAAAACACAGCCAACTCCATGTTCTGGGCCTTTGACGCAACCTGCGGCCTTCACGCCTTTCTGAGATGCTGCAGAACTTTCATCTCACCGGACGGGGCGAGGCGGGCTCCCATCACCATGGCAACCAGAGGCCGCGCCCGCCCGCGAGCGCGCATGCGCAGGCAGTCGCCCCCTCGGCTTAGGGCGGGGGCTCTGTCAGCAGCGGTCGCGCATGCGCGGAGGGCGGCGGGGTGCTGGCAGCTGGGCCCGGAGGAATCGTCGCTCTCCCAGTCATGTCGTACGGGCCGCTGGATCCCTACCGGCCCGGGCCGACGGCCCCGCCGCGGGACTTCGGTGGCATCATTCAGACATGCAGCGCCAACGTGCAGCGCATCGCGCAGTATAGTGAGTGCTGGCGGGCCGGGCCGGGCCTCCTTGGCGGGAGCTGCCGTCAGGGCGCGGGGCGGGGCGGGCGGCGCGGGGCTCCATTGCCAGCTCTGACAGCGGCCGAACCGCGGCGTCGGCGTCAGCCGCCCTCAGTGCGGGGTTGGCGGAGGGGCGGCTGCTGAGGGCCCGCACTGACTTGCAGCCGTCCTCTTCAGTTCATGGGTGGAACGATGCTGAGAAGCGCCCTGCTGCTGAGAGGAGTTCATGTCATGAAGTAGTCTTTGAAATCCTGGTGTTGATCTGTGCTGCTTGCTGAAGGAATCGTTTCCAATAGAGTGATTGATCCCTTGGCAAAGATGCTGCCTTTTCTAAAGGTGGATCTAGCTGCCCCAGTACAGCTGCAGTTTCTTAGGTCATCTGAATGTGGTGTTTCCTTGGTGGATTCTTTCAGGTTGGACATCAGGAAAAACTTCTCTGCAGGAGTGGTTGGGCACTGGAATGGGCTGATGGGGTAATTGACCATCCCTGTGGAGATGTACTACTTAGGGACGTGGCTTAGTAGGCAGTAATGGTGGTAGTTGGATGGTTGGACTGCGTGATCTTAGAGGTCTTTGCCAACCTTAATGATTTTCTGCTTTTCCACTTTGATTTCACCAAGTTCTTAGCATTCCTGAAGCTGTTCTGCCTCCTCTTGGTGTAGCCGTGGCTGCCTGTTAAACTGCTCCTGAATTTGCCAGATAACTTTTGTTCGCCTGCCTCTTTCTCTTCCGTGTGTTTTCTCTGAGCTTCCTCCTCTAATTAGTTCAGCTCCTCTTCCTCTTAGGACAAGATTGCCCGGTCTCATGACCAGCAGCCGCCCTATCTTGTTGTGCTGCCAATTTCAGATGAAACAAATGTCTTACAGCTTCTATCAGGGTGGGTGGGAACACGCAGATCAGCTGACTTACCATTACAGTAATTAACTGTACTCTGTATTTGATAAAGGGCCTGAGGAGAAGAGAAATGGAAACCTTGAGCACTTCCTCATTTCTCCTCTTCTTCCCTGTAGGGAAAAGCAGCAAGAAAACAGTGGAGACAGATGGGTTGTATTCATTTCTTTTAGGGAACTCTGCAGAAGTAGCACTTCTCACAAGCGTATAGGAAGCTGCTGGAGTGAGCTGGCAAAGCTATTGCTTGCAAGGCTTTTGTTTTACCTAAACACCTAGAGGGAGATCAGAACGTTGTGTAATCTGAAGTGCTTAACAATAAGTGTGTGGAATGCTTCGCAGCCTAAAATTGAAAGGATTTGTAGATTGAAAGCTGCTAACTGAAGGGACTATCTATACTGATGTGTGTACTCAGTACCCAAAAAATAAAGGTGAAGAGCTCCAGCCTCCGTGTTGCTCTGTTGTCATTCTCTGTAGGTTCTGTGCGTTACTGTTGGCTGAAATAAGCTAAGCATAGGAAACTGTGGGAACTGGCGAAGGCAAGAACAGAAAGCACATTGCCTGGCATGGAAATGGGGCTTGCACAAGAGTATACCCTCAAAGGAGGGAAAAATAAATAGCACAGAATATTTAGATGTGGCACGAATGCCACTTGCTTGGTCCTTGATGTCCACACGGTGTGTGGTCGGTGTGTGTCAGTTTAGTTTGGCTGTCAACCCTTTGGACCTGCGTGTGGCTGATAGATCTGTGAAATTACAACAAGCTGAAGCAAGACTGCTCTATTAGAAGTTGTTTAACAACTCCTCAGTATGTGGACTAATAGAAGCCAGAAATGCATCATGCTTGCTGTATGCAGAAGTCAGAATTCTTGCCTCATTACTCATTGAATCATACTGTAGCCCTGGCTGAACTGCTGTTATTATGAGCAGTTACCCTTCACCTTAGGGGAGAGGTCTGTCATTGGAATCTGATGTTTCTTTAGCAACATACCCTTGTGAGGCAGAGGAGAAGGGGTGGCTGCTTTGCAGGCATGGTAAGGGTTTGGTGGTTGTGTGATGAGCAGTGCCTGCACAAGGGGAACTGTGGATGAACATAGGAGGTGGGAGAGGAAGAAGGCTGGAACTTCTCTTTGGCTATAACCTGATTCAGATTGATCTAAGCTAACACTGCTCTGTCTGCTGTGCCTGAAAGACTTTACCAACACTGCAACAACTTCTGTCTGTCAAGAGTAGGAAAACATAAAAAACAAAAGCAAATAAAGTAGTTCTGGCAGTGATGGTCTAAGGTGCAGAAACAGCGAGGTTAGTAGGAGCAAACAGTATTGTTGGTTTAGAAAAGCTGAAGAAGAGGAGCATGCAAGCTTTTAGGTACACATGGCAGCCTACACATCCCAAAGGCAAATCTAACATCTTTTTGTCTGAAAGTTAATCCAGTGAGCTAGAACGTGGCTAAATGGGGATGTTTAAATGCAAAGTCTAAGTGTTGAGTTACCAGCTTGAGGTAAGAAAAGTATTGAGAGACCCTTCATTGGAGAAGCTAGAAGAATAACTTAAAGAAGGGATCAAATACACTGGAACTCCTCTTACTAATCTTGTGGTCTCTTTATCTTCAGCTGCTCAGATAAAGAATTTGATGAGCCAGCTGGGAACCAAGCAGGACTCCAGCAAGCTGCAGGAGAACTTGTAAGTATCAACTGAGTAAGGAAGAATAAATTTTGGAGTAAGAGATGTTGGAAGAGTTTTTCTGTACTCTTTCACATGATGGCACCTTGACTCTGAGTATGCAACATCCTCATTTTTTGTGATAGCTGCTTCTCACATAAATACATCAGTTGTGGTAGTGGGCACTGCTCACACTGCGTGTGGAGTTCATCTTGCAGCCATTCCATCCCAGTAAAACTCGAGTCTTCCTTTATTTTGCATCTTCCTGGTCTACATTATTAGTTTTTGCAGATATGGTTTCAAAATGAAACTTAGGAGTTGTGTTTTCTATGTGATGCTAGCACTAATCCTTCTAGTAAGCCATACATCTGATGTACAAAATGTCTTAGCATTAAATTCTATGTAAATGGCTTCCTGTGTTATGATACTGATGAAGGTGCTGCTTCAGTAGATCCTCTGCAGCATCAGCTTTGAATCACAACCTTGTTGGAAAACAGAAGAGCTGAAAGACTGTTTGGGAAGGGCCTTGCATTGCCCAGAGCAGAGTCTGTCTCGTTCTTCTCTGTGAAATTTCATGGATCTGCAGAATTCAAGGTCTGAGTTCTCAGCAGTTCATCAAACATACACTTAAGCAGTGGAGTCAGAGGCTGTGGAGAGAACAGCTGCTTACCACTGTGGTGCCACAGGCATCCACCCTACGAGTGGTTATGTTCTCTGGACAGAACTGCTTTTTACCCCCCTTAAATGTTTCTCTCTGTGCAATTGGAGATGGGGATCTTTCTAAAGCTCCTGAATGATGCTGGCTGGCAGGGAGCACGGGGCGACTTTTAATCCTTTTTTAACATAAGCTGGAGCCACGCTGATAATGAAAGCTAAGAGTGCATCTCTGTTCTCCTAGGGAAAAATATCCTCAAAGATGTGTGAGCTCAGTAACCTTACTTGGTCATTATTGTAAATGTTGACATGCTCGGGTTGGTTTTTGGAAGAAACTTGTGTAACTGTTTCTGAACCATTGTTTTAGACAACAGCTACAGCATTCTGCAAACTGCTTGGCCAAAGAGACCAACGAGTATCTCAAAGAACTGGGCTCTCTACCGCTTCCTCTGTCTGCTTCTGAACAGGTGTGCATGGAGAATTCTCTAGGGTTGTTTTAAATTGCTTACTTGATAAGCTGGCTTAGAGTGCAATTTCACAGAGCCTAAACTGGCACAGCTGAAGAGGCAGCAGCTTTCTGCAAGGAAGGTGGTTGTTGAAGTGGGAAGGCAAACTAAGCCAGCTACATCCTGACTGTGTGACACTGGGGGGAAACGTTTATCAGCAGCAAATAGCTGTGAAACTTGGGGAGAGCTGAGCGTGTAATTCTATTTCTGGAAAATACTCTTGTTTACAGAGCAGTCTGGCGATGTGAGACCATGTTTTAGGATAAAAGCTGAATGTCAGTGTGAAGTGTGACTGCACCAAAGAACTGTTCCTGCCATGGGATTTATGGCCTGAACTGAAGGTGGGGGAGGGAAGGAGCTGACTCAGCTTGCTCACATCTAAAGAAATCTGCTGAGGCAATGCTTATGGCTCTGGGAAAACAGTCTTTCAGGGCATCCCTTCCTGTGGGGAGGGGAAGGGAAGGGACGGGACGGTCCTCTGCTGTTGGAGTCTTCTGTCTCCACTTTAAATCACTGCCACAATACTGACTTTTGTGATGCTGCTGTGGGATGATCTGTGCATACGGGTCAGCAGATGCTGCCTTAGTAGATCTAATTCTCTATCTAAAGGTTCAAACACCAGTTGTAAGTACAGCAGTGTTTTGTGTTCGTTCAGAAAGTGTTTTTCAGTTAATCTCACTCCGGTGAGCAAAGTCCAGTCATGTGCAAGTTGCTGAACGTGGCAGTGACTTCTGTAAGTGAATGAAGCCCACTGAAGCAGTCCAGTTGAAATCTGCAGGAGCAAAATCTCATTGAAAAGTGTATATATTAATCATTTTTCTTCTTTGTATCTGTTGAATTGATACAAACTTATTGCAAGTACCCAGAGCCTACAGATTGAGAGGGCTATTGGTAATCTCTGGTGGAAAACGTACGGATCAGGTGTAGTGTTGGCTGCCCTTGGGTCAAGTCTTTTTCCCAACTTCTTGTTTCCCATCCATGGGCTGTCACAGCCTTCAAAGGGGACGTGCCAGGGAAACGTGCACAGGGCAGCTCCAGATAGGTAGAGCATAGAGAACTTGGCGTAACGTGACGGCATGAGGGGCTTTTTGTTCTCTGGTTTCTGCCCCATTTTGTTCTCTGGTTTCTGCCCCAGAACGCTGGAAACAAAAGATCACTTGAATGTTAGCATTTGCTTTTGATGATGTTTTGGAGAGTCTGATGGTTCCGGTGGCGTGAAGGGCAACATCTGAACACTTGTCTTTGTTTCCTCAGCGTCAACAGAGGCTTCAGAAGGAGCGTTTGATGAATGATTTCTCCGCAGCCTTAAATAACTTCCAGGCAGTACAGAGGCAAGTGTCAGAGAAGGAAAAAGAGACCGTAGCAAGGGCAAGAGCTGGCTCCCGGATCTCTGTAAGTATTTGTAGGCCTTCTGTTGTGTTGTAGTGGGCTGCAGATCATTTCAGAGATCTTGTCTTTGCCCATTGACTTCATGCTTGCCTACTGATACATCACTGAGCGCAGATGAGGCCTCAGTAGGTTGTTTGCTGTTGCAGATGTTGTAATGAGTAGGCACACATCTTGATATGCTGATGATGCATCAGTGATCTGAGTAAACAGACTCTTGTCTTTGCCTTTCAGTTGTCTTTTGATTTGCAGAGACAGTCTGAATTTAAAACTAAATCTGAAGATGAATCTAAATCTGGTCTAAATTCCCTTAGGTTAAATCTGAAAGTTGAAGAGACAGTGGCAAAGAACTCTCTGAACAGCACATGCCTTTGGCTTCAGGATATTCCTCTCAGTAGTTCTGGTAGTCTGAAATATTAACACCTCATTTATCTGTTCCAGGCTGATGAGCGGTTCAGAGAAGAGCAGCTTGTCTCATTTGATAGGTAACAGCTTCTTGCATTCTCGGGGTACACTCCTACCTATGCATAATTAAAAGTATTGTAGGTATATTGTAACTTGGACAAGGCTCTTTCAGCTGCATGAGAAGCAGAAAGATGCTACGTAGTTCTTACAGTGCTTGTAACATACAGTGTTACAAAAGAAGTGCATGGCAGTACTTGACCTGCTGAAATGTAGGCTGTTGCTTACTGTCCCAGTGGGAATAGTTCAGCCCCCAGTTTGTGGTAGTTGGAGCTCCTGGTGTTCTGGCCTGTGAGCACAAGATTACCAGACGTGTTTTCTGTCACATGACTCTTTCCACAAAAAATCTCTGTGCTTCTTTCATGAGTTTGGGTGTTATCTATGAGCCCAGGTGGAGCCATTGCAAAGTAGTGGATGAGGCTGCTCTAAACTCGGAAGTCTTGGAGGTAATAACAAATGGATACCAGAACATGCATAGTCAACATCACTATAAAATACCAGACACTCGTATAGATTCTGCAGTAACTTTGTGCCTGCACAGCAGATGAGTTTGCAGAATGTTGCATCAGCTCTACAGTGTGAGTCAAGTGAACTCAAGGCACTGCAGAAGGATTTGTGATTACTGTGTCAGTTTCCACTCTGCATGCCTGAGAAACAGGATGAAATATGTTGGCCCTGTCTGTATAAACCTTGTAATGTTCTAAATCAGGGCACCTATCTTAGATGTCTCATCCATCCTCCCCTGATCAGCTGTTTGGTGTGCATCCCCTTTTGTTAGTCCTGTGGTTCCACCTGCTGAGTCAGAAGGGAAAGCCTCGTGTTGTTCAGTTATAGAGATGCTGTGATGAGTTTGAAGTCTTGCTCACTCATGCATGGGGTACCACATAAACACTGTTTGTGCAGAGGCCCTCATCTCAGTGAGATGTAGCAGCATGCAGCAACTACTCCACGTTTAGAATTGTCCTTATGTGCTATAAGTCAGAAACTTGTGCCTTAAACACCTGAAGATTCTACTGCCAACACAGCTGAGTTCATGAATGTCTCTGCTGTATCTGATCTAGTCTAGTAGTTCATTGCCATTTCTTTTTGCACTTGGAGCCTTTGCAACTTACTAGTTAGAGTTATGTCACAGCATGCCTGTTGGCTATATTACAGTGCTTTCAGATATGCTTGCCTCCAAGGAGAAGAGGGAGAGATTATCCTAGAAGAACTCTTTTGTGCTGGACACATAGATGGCTTTGTATTACTGGTGCTGCCTTCACTGTAAACAGTGTGTGTACCTTACGTGGCAGTTATGAAGCACTGCCATCAGGGTAGGGGTGCACCGTGATGCAGAGATTTCTCTAAACATCTCTTGATGTGTGACTTGATGTGCAGTTCTTGCTAGATTAATGAATTAAAATACTAAACTCTTTCTTCATATCCCCACGTGGCAGATAGCAAGTGAGAAGCTTAGAACCAAGATGCTTGTCAGGTGTCCTTTTGATCTGATAATGTTGTGCTTGCAGGCTGCTCTCCATCAAGACTTTCACCCTGCTTGATCCCCCCCTTTTTGTGGGGGATGGTGAGAGGAAAGGAAGGTACAGATATCTTAAAAAAACAAACTTAAAAAAGCAACCTGAAATAAGGTCTGTTCTGTAATGCTGTAGGCAATGGTCACATCCTAGCACAAACTATCCTATGCATGTACTGCTTCTCAGTTTCTTCACTTTTCTTGGTCTGTCCCTATTATTGTTCTCATTTGTAATTGTTGTCATAAGTCTGTAGTTAGTTGCAAGGCTGGTGTTGTTCTGTAGGAAGCTTTTCAACTTTAACACGCTGGTGATTCAGTGTAATCATAGTGAGAAAACATGCTGAAAGAAACAGTGTTTTACTTCCTTTCCTTCTCTTCGCAGTGGTGAAGACTGGAGTCAGATGCAGTCTCAAGAAGATGATGTGGCAATAACTGAACAGGACCTTGAGCTTATTAAGGAAAGAGAAACGGCAATCAGGCAATTAGAGGTGAAGAGCAGATCCTGCACTTATGTTAACATTTAGTTAACAATATTAGGATATAAACCAAAGAATTCATGCAGTGCTGCCTAATGGGGTGGGCTGAGGAGACCCTGAAGGTGGAGGAACAGTTCCTTGTAGAGAGGATTGATTCCAGGATAAACCTCCCTGCTCCAGTTTAAGGAGACTGGGTATATTTTCCTTCAGTGTTCTCTGGTGGTCCTGCAGAGATGGTAGGAGCAACTAGTGACAGCATTCATCTCAGTTCCCTACTCTGCTAATTGCTAGTGGCATGAAAATAAGGAGCAGTGAGAATATTGCAGGCTCTTATGTTAATCCCAAGTTCCATCAATAGCAACATCGAGTCACCTGAGTCAGTGAGTGATGGGATCTGTTCAGCTATTTCGAGTGATGTGCTGAAGAGGCACTAAGAATTAGGCTGCAAAAAAACTGTAACCAGTGTTTTGTATAACCTGTCAATCTTGTCCTCAGGCCGACATTTTGGATGTCAATCAGATATTTAAGGATCTAGCCATGATGATTCATGACCAAGGAGATATGATAGGTAAGTGTGTTTGGATAAGAAGCTTCTTTTCTAGTTCAGTTGCCCATTCTGCCTGCATGGTTCAGTTTTTCTGATGTTTTGTACAATGTGTTGTATTTCTTTTCTTTTAAGCACCAAAGCTCTGAATTCTTTTACAAGTTCTCTCATTTTTCCATAGATAGCATAGAGGCAAATGTGGAAAGTGCAGAAGTTCACGTGGAAAGAGCCAGTGAGCAGTTACAGAGAGCTGCCTATTATCAGGTAAATTCTGCATGGTTGCATTATTGTCAGTGTACAGGTGAGTACCAATAAAGGTACAGGCATAGCGAGACACTAAGGACTGCAGCACACCAAACAGGCCATTAAGAACAGATCATGCAAGTTGGCACTCCCCACAGTATTGTGCTGAAAGGAGTAGATCATAGAATCACAAAGGTTGGAAAAGACCCACAAGATCACCCAGTCCAACCATAAAGCACTTGGCTCAAGAGCACTCTGTTGAAATTAGCCTTCTGATTGCGGTCAGTCTGTTCTTCCATCTAGGTATGCTCAGCAGGTTTAAATGTGCAGCTGTCCTTGTCGTTCTCAGGGGAGAGCTGAGCAGTTTTGCTAACAGCAGATGGGCATGTTGTGGCCCTCTTGTAACATATCAGCTAAGCCAAGATTTCATGTAAGAACTTAGACAAAAATAAAGTACTTAAAAAATAAAATCCTTGCCCAAACGAGAAACTTGTGAGGACCAGGATTTGCAGCACCTTTGTAACTGCTCAGTTTCCAACCTGTAATCTGACTTCCTTGTCCAGTCAGCTCTTCTGCATTGGTTGTCACTGCTGCTTAAACCATTTTTATGATGCTCATTGTTTTCCATAGCATCCTTACGTTGCTGTTGGTGGAAGTGTCTGCCCAGTGACAGGACAGGAGGCGTTGGGCACTGACTGGAACACAAGAGGTTCTGTCTGAGCATCAGGAAGCACTTCTGTGCTGTGCAAGTGACAGAGCACTGGAACAGCTGGCCTAGAGAGGCTGTGGATTCTCCTCCTTGGAGGAGCTGCCTGGATGTGGTCCTTGGCAGTGTGCTCTGGGTGTCCCTGCTTGAGCAGTGGTTGGACTAGAGAGACCCAGAGGTGCCTTCCGACCTCACCCACCCTGTGGTTGTTGTGACTGTTGGTTTAGGTTCTGTGAGGGAAAAGGGTTCTGCTGCCACACAGGATAAAAAAATTGGGTGCTGTTAAGTGTTGAGATGCTGAAAAGCCTTACACTCCAGTGCTGTTTAACTGCAAGGAGAGGAAAATAGCTTTTGCCACCTGGCAGCAGGTAGCATTTATAAATGTTCTGAGATGGCAGTAAATCCAAGTCAGGTATACTAGGCATGTATTAGATGTGTTTTTCTGGACAGGGAAGGAAGTGGTTATATATAACTAGTCTCAGATCACTATATGAAGTTAAAAATACTCCGTGTATGTGGACAGACTGTAGCTTCCTATGATGAAGAAAGTGATCAAAGTAAAATTAAGTCCAGTAACTGTATGCTGCATCGTTTAAGCTGTAGAAATGCACCAGACTGTGGGGGGATTATATCACAGGAATGGCATTTTCATTTGTTTTCCCTGGAAAATCCAACGAGCTAGACATGCTTAGCTCTCCTTTGCAGCCTTGGTGGCAGACCTCAGCATGGAATGTACATTAGGTGTTGTCGACTTCCCTGTTTGTAGCTATCTTGAAGATGCTTCCCTTGAATAATTACGGGTATTGAGTGCTCTGGTTCACCAAACTTAGCAACGTGAACTGGCCAACTTGCTTTTTCTTCATCTGCTCTTGGTATCAGTGGCTTTTTTTTCTTCTTTCTTCAGAAGAAATCCCGGAAGAAGATCTGCATCCTGATTCTTGGTCTTGCTGTGGCTTCTATAATCTTAGGATTAATTATCTGGTGGACAGCAAAATGAAACCTTCACGTGGAACCTCGTCTCATTGCTGAGAATGTTTTCCCCCAGCACGAACAGGCAGACTAGTCTCGGAAATGAAACCACCCTGAGAGAGCACAAGCTGGAACTACTTCTAGTAATAGTTATTAGCAACTAATGTGCAGACAACTAGTATTTGGAATTAGTGAACCATGGAGACAGTATTTATCAGTTTGTATACAGATTATATTGTTTTATGTAACTAACATCTTGTGGTTTTGCTTTCTGTAATGTATTATTCCCTGTCCCAACTGTATGCTGAAGTGTGATCAATAATTGGAGATGTCTTGTTTATTTGGACAAGTGGCAGAAATTTAACTTTTTATATGTACAGATAACTTTGTTGGACTGGAATAAGAATGACATTCAAAGAGGGCACAACACTGACTTTCATTACCTTAATCCAGCAGTTTCTCAAGTCTCTGGTGTCTGCCCCGTGGTTTTATTGGTCTCTGGGTGGCTGCGGTTCTGAATTCAATTGAAGATGCCACTGCAGATCTGAGAAGCAAGAAGTATGCATGGATGATAGTTGGAACCACTGTGTGACCACTGTGTGCTTAGGAATGGTCAGTTTAGCCTTGAGACTCATTGCTTTTATTAATTTTTGTGCACGGTTGGGGTTGTTTTTTTAATGCACCAGTTAAGTACTGTAAGTCTGAGGACATCCTATCTAGCAGTGCAATGTCACTGAAGAAATGAGTTGATGTTTATTGGACAAATAAATCTCTTCCAATGCTGACTCTCAAAGCACTAAAATACAAAGTTGAGCTTCCTGCTCCTAATTGATTTTTCAGGGAGAAAATGGTGCAAAGATGAGGAAGCAGGCACCTAAGCTTACAGGCAAACAAGACAGATGAGTATTAGGAGAAATGCTGCTTTGAAGGACTCTTGAAGCTTATTGTAATGTAATGTATCAGTAAATATTGTGTGGCTTGTGAATGTCTGTTATTTTCCATTCTTTATGAAACAAAGTGCAGAAATTGGCTGAGCAAAGTGCAAAGGTTTTGAGACTGAGGACGTGTGTGCAAATTAAGGATTGCTGCTTCTAGCTGTCTTGCCAGCAGAGCTGGTCGGGACGTAGCAGCCACTCCCTGCTTTGTTGTAGCTCTGAACTGACATGCACTGAGGGATCCGTAACCTGTCCGAAGCCCAACATAGTGTAGTTAATGCATCATACTGACCCATTTTGTATTTGACCCTTATTCCATGTCTCCTGTGTAATAAAGTAAATGTGAAAGCTGGGAAGGGAGGGTGTGCTCCCAATTGCACATTGGTTTGCACTACTGCACCATCATTCCGTCTAATAACTATCAATAAAACACTTTTAAAAGCCTTTGTCAGAGCTTTTCTTTTGCAGCTTAAGCAGTGCCAGAAGTGTGATTGCAGATTCCTCCGTAAGTCTGCTTCATAGAAGCATCAGAAGCGTTTCTTCCAATTTAGCATTGCAGTCTGTGATTCTTCAGAATGAAACACCCTCACAGTGAATAATTTAATCATAAGATCTACCTTCTCCCAGTTTAAAACCACTTCCCTCGTCCTGTTGCTACCTGCCTTTATAAAAAGTCCCTCCCCAACATTCCTGTAGGCCCCTTCAGGTCCTGGAAGGGCTATAAGGTACCCTCGAGCCTTCTCCAAGCTGCACAGCCCCAGCTCTCAGCCTGTCCGTAGGGAGGTGCTCCACCCCTCTCATCACCTTCGTGGCCCTCCTCTGGACCCGCTCCAACAGCCCCACGTCCTCCTCGCGTTGGGGGCTCCAGAACTGGGCGCAGCACTGCAGGTGGGGTCTCACGAGAGCAGAGGGGCAGGATCACCTCCCTCCGCCTGCCAAGCAATGAGTAAGCAGTGACTTTAAAGGGCGCGTTATTTCTATGGGAAAGGGAACGGAGAGCACCGCTCGGGCTTTCTAACCTCCTTTCTCCTCCGCTGGCCGCAGAGTTGCGCGGCCCGAGCTCAGGGCGCTGCTCGGGCCCCGCCCCCGCTCGGCGCAGAGCACGCCGGGACCGCCTCCCACCGCCCCTCCCGCTCCCGGCTGCCCTCGGCCCGCCTGAATGGGGCAGATGCAAGATGGCGGCGAACGCGAACTCGGCCGGAGGCGGCGGCGGCCTCTCGCTCTTCGAGTGCCCCAGCTGGTGAGCGGGCCACGGCCGCACGCTCTGTGGTGCTGCGGGCCCGCAGCGGGCCGCGACGGAGAGCGGCTGCCCGGCGGGTCGGGCCAGGCCGGGGGAGTGGCGTCGGGGCGGGACGAAGCGTGGGGCTGCGGCGCCTCGGCCGTAGAGACGGAGCCGCCCGCCCGGGCCGGACCTCCTGCGGGCCGCGGGGAGCGGGGCAGCGTTGGGGTCGGGGTCTAGGCCGGAGGGGGCCCGGTTCGGTGCCGCGAGGCCCGCTGGGGACGGCTCGGGCCGGGGCAGCGCTGCGTGGGGCCGAGCTGCAGCGGTGCTGCGCCTCTTCCGAGCGGCGCTGGTGCGGCGGGCGCGGCTGTGTAGGGATGGAGGCAGCGCGGGAAGCCGGGCAGAGCGATGTGCTGGAGGGGCTGGGACGTGGGTTTGGCTGGGTTGGTCGTCTGCACAGCCCTCTGCCCGCAGCAGGGCCGGGTGGGCCTCCGCCGCTGCCCGGCCGGGCCCTGCTGCGCTGCTCGGGGGATGGATGGGCGCAGCGGAAAATGGCACAACAGAGCTGAAAGGCGATGGCAGCGCGTTGGTGCGAGTCGTCCGCACGCGTGTGCGTGAGTGCAGGCCCTAACTGCACAGTCATCCGGCTGCAGGTCCGGGCTGTTAGTGCTGGATGGCAGTACTCAATGAGCGGGTGCATGGCCAACGTGCTTTTCAGTTTTCATTTGTTCTCTAAGCGCCTGCTTTAAATAGTAAACCCATCTAGATCTTAAATAAAATTAAAATAATGTTCGAGCTGGGTATAGCCAGTATCAAGCATCTCTATGAGACAAGATGGTGATCTGTAAAACAGGGATATGAGTTACATCAAACCAGCGAATGGAATCACAGCACGGTTGGGTTGGAAGGGACCTCCCAGATCGCCCAGTTCCAAGCCCTCTGCCATGGCAGGGCTGCTGATCAAGTGCCAGGTCAGGCTGCCCCGGGCCCCATCCATGGCCCTGAGCACCTCCAGGGATGGGGCACCCGCAGCTCTGGGCAGCACTGCCAGCGCCTCACCGCCCTCTGAGAGAAAACTTCCCCCAGCATCTAATCTAAATTCCCCTTCCTTTAGTTTAAAGCTTCCCCCTTTTCCTATCGCTGTCTACCTGTGTAAAAAGTTGATTTCCCTCCTGTTTGTAATCTCCCTTCAAGTACTAGAAGGCCTTAATGAGGTGTCCCTGGGGCGTTCTCTTCTCCAGGCTGAGCAACCCCAGCTCCATCAGCCTGTCTTTGTAGGATAGGTGCTCCAGCCCTCTGGGCATCCTGGTGGCCCCATGCCCAGCACCTTCTGGATATCCAACTTGAAATCTGAAAGCTGGATTGTTTTTCTTAGCATTTTTATAAGACAGCACTCAGCAACTTGTGTTATATTTGGTGATAAATTTGAATGATTTCTACCACTGAGAGCTGTAGATGGAACAGCTGGGAGAAGTATGGCTTACTCAGTGCTTAGTTTCGGTTGCTTGAATGCTATTGCAGAACAGTTCCTAAAGAAATACCGTGTGGAGGGGAGGACTGTACCTGTGAAGGGCCTCTTCAGCTCTATTGCTTTCTGGCTCTGCTGCAGGCAGGGCAGGGGCTCACAGCCAGGCAGCTTTCTGCACCGTGCTGCTGCTGACCTGACCCAGGTTTGAAGCACAATCCAATGCACTGGGATACGGTCCAAGCTGGAGTTTTCACACCCAGCAGTAAGAGGTCATCTCGGGAGAATGGGGCCCTGTTTCTTCCTAACAGTTCCAATCTTTTTTTTTTCTTCCCTTTTTTCTTTAATCTGAATGTTCTTTTACTGTCATTTCCTGAGGTACTTCGCAAGTAAACCAGAGTTGTGTTTGGACACTCGTGCATTCGAAGGGAGCTCCTGATTTTTCTGTCCACCTCTATTATACACGTGCAAACCATAATATTTTCATACGAGCTTTATGCAGGGTAGTAAAGGCACACCTGACACTGTCCTTACACAAATCGTTGTGCAAAGATGTGGCAGTTAATTTCAGTGAATAACTCCTTTCTGTGTGGGCCAGCATTAACACTTACTTTGAAGCAGGTAAGTAGTTTCATTAACCAGAGAAAAATGATTTGAAGCAGGAAGCCAGTATAGATAGCTACCAGTCACAGTGTGTGTGTTCTACAGAGAACGTAGGCAACTGAAAATGGAAACTGGGGCACTTAGGGTTGGTTGGTGGTGTTCCATTGCCTCATCCAGCAGGAGGGAGGATCTCTGCTGTCGTGCTGGATTTATTTACTTCTGGTTTATTTTTCTAGTCTGGAAAGAGTAGAATGCATTTCTTGTTAAGGATTTACATGACCTCCCTTAGGATCCACTGAACTACAGGTTCTAGCTCACGAT
Source organism: Pavo muticus (assembly GCA_016647715.1). Classification (NCBI taxonomy): domain Eukaryota; kingdom Metazoa; phylum Chordata; class Aves; order Galliformes; family Phasianidae; genus Pavo; species Pavo muticus. The sequence continues at coordinate 208,352 of JACDJE010000334.1, forward strand.
GTGAAGTACTTGCTGTTTCAGGGCAAAGCAAAGAGCACGCAGTTACGATATTCAGTAAGTGATGAGTGTTTCATAATTAGGATTCTGTAGAGTGGGAATGGCCTGCAGTGGCAGAGTCAGACCGGTCTGAAGCTCTGCACTCCTGAGAATCTCAGTGTGGGCATATCCCAAACTTTGGTCTACACAGCCAGGCAGATCTTAGCAGGGAGAGCTCTGGGTGCCCAGAAGCCATCCCCTTTTGGGGGGTCTTCATGGTGAGTGGCAGCTTCTTCTGCAGGGAGTGCCTTCCAGTCTCATTAACTTGTGTTGGAACCAAAGTCATGGTCTTTACTTATCTATTTTTTCTCTGCCTCCACATGGAGCTGCCGTAAGGGCTACAAAGGCCTATCATATAAGAAATATATCTCAAACATAATTGTCCAAAGTAGATGTTTTTTTCTTGTCTTTAAGCTGTTGCTCATGCTTTTGAGCCCTGCCCCTGCTGTGTCTGTTCTTCTCTGACACGGATAATGTTGTAGTATTCAGTTTCCAGAAAAGACTGAAGTTCAAGGGTTTCAATGGCTTCAAGTCTGGGCTTTGGTTTAGTTCCCATGCTGGTATGGGTCACTTCTTCACAGTCCATAGGACGCTTACTCTTTTTTATTTCCAGCAGTTGAACTAGCTCACAACAGCACTTACTATTTGTCATCTGTCTTAATAGTGTTCCCTTGCCTTGCTTCTCACTTATGCACGCTGTAGTTCTGCCATGGGACCATGCAGCCCGAGGGCATGGGCTACATAATTAACATCGGATTAAAGTTGTAATCAAGATGTCGACAGTGCTTTTCATGGATTACATTCAGTCAAACCACAAGACTGGAAAGTGTCCTTAAGAACCAGTTACGTATCCTGGCCTTATTGTGCCTCTGCCACACCTCCTGAGGTGGCTGTCAGGTACCGATGTTCTGGGCCTGGTTTTGAGGTGAACATCACATGTTTCATGGATATTGCCTGTCTTTCCTTCTGTCCTGGTTAAACTTGCATTTGGGATCAGGAGTGATGCTGTGCCCTCTGTCAGGACACGCAGTAGTTGGGGTGTGCAGCTTGTTCTGCAGTGTACATAGATGTAAAGTAGGATCCCTGAATGGCAGTGGTGGTTTCTCTTCAGTTTGTCTGGGCTAAGAGCAGGCCGTTCTGGCAGTGATTTCACACAGAGCAAATTGTGCCTTGTCCTTGAAGTTTGGCATGAGGATGTGCACAGCAATCACCTACACCAGGATTTTAGGCAGTGGCTAAATTAGTCTTCCGAGCCCACAATTAAAAACCTGAATAATTGACCTGATTTTAAAGGAACTGACTTTGGCCTGTCTGTATCCTGGACAGCTAAAGCTCACGGTTTCTCTCTGGGCTGGATAGGATCAATTGAGGCTCTCCATTCCAGCTGGATGCAGCTGTTGTAACCCTGCTGTTATGTCAACACTGGGTGTTAGTGCTGTTGAAAAGGTGTTGAGTTCAGTTCAGTTATTTGGTACTTCCTAGCTGGCATCACATCCCAGAGCATTGCTGCCTGTCTTCTCTTTTTCTGAAACTCTTCCAGCTTTTTGCCCCATAGAGGATTAAGCTCAGCCTGGGCTCTTCTTCATCTTGTCTGTCTGTGCCCATCCTTTCCCATTGCTGTGTAGTGCTGCAATAAAAGGTTGCCATCAAGGGTAGAAATTATCTATACAGATTCCTCACAGAATCATGGAATGGCCTGGGTTGAAAAGGACCATCGTGATCATCTGGTTGCATCTCAGCGCAGCACAGAGAACAGCAGTTCTGCCTTTATAGCACGAGGTGAAGAAACTGAAGGGACACGTTTTTTAGTTTCTAATAGAGAAGAATGAACCTTTGCCTTCTGTTGTGTAAGTGTTTGAAAAACCCAATCTGGAAGTAGCTTTAGTTTGATGATGTCCCTCTGAAATGCATCGCTGCTAATTGTCATTAAGCAGTTTTTGATTGGAGTTGCTATGGGGAGGCCTGGACTTTGCCGTGTCCAGCTGCTGGCTGTATTTTGGAGGAATTAAGGATGGGAATCAGGGAGCAGAGCAGTCTGCCAGGTCAACCACCTTTCTTTGAGAGGTGCTTTCAGGACACATAGGAAATAAAATGGTCATTTAAAATGCTGTAGAGGGGATAGGTGAGGACTGGGGGTGTACAAGCAGTTGGCTTTGAGGAGGCAATAGCAATTTAATAGTCTGTGGCTGACTGGGTTCATGGCTTTTTCATTAATGACCTTGACAGAAGCGACCACAATTCTTATAGTATCATGTGTGGTCAGCCTAAAAAGGTCAGAGTATGGTCTGGTCCTTTTGGTATAGAGCAATAAAAATAAGATAAGTACAGAGATGTAAGATGGAGGGTAGTTCAGTTCTGACTACTTCAGTGAGGAACTCCAAGCCAGAAACTCACTGATGAGAAATAGAAGGATGAGTGCAGTTTGAACTGAACGTTGGATGCCATGGAACCTTCAGTTCTCTCTAATGGGGTATTTAAGTCCCTTCTGCCAGAGGTTCTGTATACAGTGTCTGAATTTCACTGTATTCCATGGAGACCTGATTCCCAAGTAGGTAACCAAGGGAACCCGAGTGAAGCAGTGCAGTCTGATTCTGTGTGGAGCTGTGCATTGTAACAAGACAACAAACAGCACTAAGGTGGAGTTCTGCAATTGCTTTAATCCAAATGGAGTGCTTTGTTCAGTTAAAGCAGCCACAGTTCTCCTCAGGAGCCTTCCATAAAATAGAGCTCACAGGGACCTGCTGGGGAGGGCAATTAAGAATGTGCTAATTTGAAGCCTGTGCTGAAGTCTCCTTGCTCTAGTTGAGTCGGACTCAATGCTCCTCATGGGTCCCTTCCAGCTTGGGGTATTCAGTGAATTTAATTCTTCCAAGAGCAGAGGGAATCATAAATGCCTCCCATCCACCTCAGTCTGAAGTTCAGTGCTCTAACCATTGTATTTCCTCCAGACAGAACAAGGTTGGGTCAGAATTACAGGGCAGCTCATTCTGCAGCCCTCTTCTCTTCATCCAAGTGGGAAGAAGCCACTCAGTGTGAGCTAAACTAATTACCCTAAAGAGTTTGTATTTATTCCCCACAACGTGCTCCATTGCTGAGCAGACCTCAGCTGCAGCAGTGCATGTGCTGCGTGTTGGGAAAGGCACGTATGGCTTATTTCCATTGCTGGTGCACAAGATCACAAACCACCCTTGTGCTCAGCACGCATCTGTACTGATTCCTTTCTATTAAAAAGAGAAGGAGGATGGCAGCACTAATGGAAAACATCAGCCCAGGTGGTTCCCTGCCATACCATGATGGTGAGTGGTAACTTATGTTACCGTCTCACCCCTTGACAGCACTGTGGGCCTTTGGCTGCCAGAAGCTGAGGGGCGTTGTGAAACGAGCACTGTGTTTGGATGGTCCTGTTTGGCACCTAACATTGCACCCGGTCACCACAGATGTCCTAATTCTGCTTTGCTGTGGAATTGAGCTGTAAGTTAACATTGAGTGCCAGTGCTTTCACAAATGATGCAGGTGTTAGAAGAGGTGCCCTCCTTGTTCTCAGAGCCAAGGATTATTGATTACCGTGCTTCAAGAAATAATGGGTATGCTCGTTTTGTAGCATTCATTAAGAGGACTTAGGGAATGGAGACTTGCGTGGTTTTTTTCCCTGAGCTCCTGCAGAGAGATACTCCACTCATTTAATTGCTTTCCCATGTGCAAAGCCATCTGTACTGGTTATCATCCTTGTGCCCTTCTCTGCAGAGTAACCAGAAGTCACAGAGCTTTCAAAATGTGAAAGCATTTTATTCCTGTATTTTCTTCCTTTGCTGAATGTTCTGGTTGTTTCTGAATGGAGTCTTGATGTCTGCACAACCTTCCTGAGTAGCAATAAGGGATTCAGAGCTCCATGTTGCATTTGCATGGTTGAGGTGGTCTTCATCTATCGCATGTATCAGCGCTGAGTACCATTTTGTGTGTGTTTGTTGTTTTGCTCCTCTACTGCACTGTTTCCATCTTGATTGTCTCCAGTAAGCATGGTAGATTCTGAGCTAATACTCACCTCTTCAAAAAGCACCTGAGTTCTTTCTCTTGTGTATTATCTGAAGTTTGCCTCCAGGATAGTGAAAGCTGTGCTACAGATGCCGGAGCTTCTCCATGGTCTGGAAAAGGAACAACTAAGGGGTGTGCTGGGTGTCCTGAGCAGTGACCAGGAGCTGTAGGAGACGAGTGTTTGCTGTCCTTCAGAGAAGAAGCAGGGTTTGTAAAATGAAGTTTGTAGCAAGCAGGTTTGTGGCCAGGAAGTGGAGGTGATGCTTCAGCTGAACGTGGGTGATCTGTGAAACTGTGTAAGATGCTGTGAGTGCAGTAAGTTTACGTGGGTTCAACCTGTGTAAACAGATAGCTGTGGCTCAGGGAGTCCTTGAGCAGGCAGCTGCTGTAAACTGGGAGGGTAATGCTGTTGTTAGGTGTTGTTTTTATTTTGCTAAAGGTTCTTTACCTGCGTCACTTTGGTCTGCCCAGTGTAGTTCCACAGGAATGAGAAGGAGAAATAGAGCTGGGAATGCCTACCACACAGAAGCAGTGCTGCACTCCTCGTAGCACTCTCGTTTTACAGGAGAAATGGTCTACAGGAGTCTGAATGTTCTGTGTCTGCTGATGACATTTCTGGTCTCAGTTCTGTCCTTGTTTGTCGTGATCCATGAGAATGCACACTCCTTTTTTAGGAAGTCAACTGACCTGGCTGGTGGACATCAGCATTTTCTACATCCCACATTAACAGCTCCTCGGGATACTCACAAAGCAGAAACCACTTCAGTGCCTGGCTGTGTTCTTTGTGTAGTGCTCCTTCAAGTTGTTGTGCTGGCATTATCACAGAATTAACTGTCACTGCAGAATGGAGCAGGTTAGTGTAATTCAGAGCAAGATTTATCCTCCTGTAGAAGAACAAAAGTGCTTCCATGGCATTGGAGGGACCAGCACACACCGTGTGTCATCACGTATCTCCAAACAGAAATACTGCTGAGTATGGAAGGGCAAATGAGATGGCTCTGTTCTGGTCTGGCTACTCAGTTCTGTGTCTGTTAGATCTGTTTTGTATTACAGTCCCATAGAATCACAGAATCAGGTTGGAAAAGACCTCCAAGGTCTTCCAGGCCAACCATCCACCTCTCACTATCAGTACAAAGCAGCGTTCCCCACTGAACCACGTACCTTGGTACAACATGTATATACACTATGTATAGTGTATGTATATATATACACTATGTATATTTCTTCAGCACACGTTTCTATCAGTACAGTTTCTGTCAGTACAGTTTTTCCCAATTTCAGACTTTGATTTACTGTATGTTTCCACATCACTCTCATGTTTTAAGATTAGCATCATCAGTGGATACCTTAATTTACCTGGCAGTTGAGGGTGATTTAAGCAATGCATTGCCATACTCTTAGGTTTAGAAGTGTTTGGTATCTCATCGAATACTTGGGTAAATACCACCTGGGTTTTGCAGTTTCCTCTTTGGTCAGTTGTCACAGATTCTCTTGTACTGGCACTTGAGATCCTTATTTTCAGTGAAGATGAATTCTGTTATAGGTTGTCCTCTTCCCTCTGATCCAGCAGGGTAAGTTACCAGTACTGTCGTATTCTCATCAGTCAGCCATGTTAGCTCTTTGGAGGGCCGCTCTTCTTGCAGGTAAGCCTTCAGGGATGCAGTGGGTGGGCTAAGCAGGCTTTGTTTTGGTGAGCTCATCACACTGATGGGCAGTAGCAGTCCAATGGCACAGAACCACAGAATGGCCCGGGTTGGAAGGGACCCCAAGGATCATGAAGCTCCCTGACACAGGCAGGGCCACCAACCTCCACATTTCATACCAGCCTAGGCTGCCTAGGGCCCCATCCAACCTGGCCTTGAACACCTCCAGGGATGGACGGGGCATCCACAGCCTCTCTGGGCAGCTGTTCCAGCACCTCACCACTCTCATAGTAAAGAACTTCCCCCTGACATCCAACCTAAATCTTCCCTCCCTCAACTTCAAACCATTTCCCTTGTCCTGCTGTTATCTACCCTTTCCAAGAGTTGACTCCCCTCCTGTTTATAGGCTCCCTTTAGGTACTGAAAGGCTGCAATGAGGTCACCCCGCAGCCTTCTCTTCTCCAGGCTGAACAAGCCCAGCTCCCTCAGCCTGTCTTTGTAGGGGAGGTGCTGCAGCCCTCTGATCATCTTTGTGGCCTCCTCTGGACCCTCTCCAACAGCTCTCTGTCTTTCTTGTACTGGGGGCTCCAGACCTGGACGCAGCACTGCAGATGGGGCCTCACAGGAGCAGAGAGGGACAATCACCTCCCTGTCCCTGCTGGCCACCTCTCTGCTGATGGAGCCCAGGATCCCATTTGCTTTCCGAGCTGCAGAGCACACTGCTGGCTCATGTTCAGGTTTTCATCCATCGGGACCCCCAGGTCCTTCTCTGCAGGGCTGCTCTCAAGGACTGCTCCTTAAGGTCTGGTGCAGAGTGCTGACCTGTAGAGAGCAGAAGAGGTTTGGGCAGCGGGGGCACGGCACCATCCTAGCAGCACTCCTCGTGGCCCAGCACGTGGGTTGAGGACGTTGCTAAAATGCTTTTAAGGCATGCTGACCCGTGAGTAACCAGGAAGCAATCACTGAAGGAGAGGGGAGAGCAGATGCCAGGCTGAATAGAAGGGGACTTCCACGCAGAGTTAATTTGCTGGAAGGTTTACAAGTATTTATTTTTAAGAGGAGGGGAGGCAGCTTTTGCTTCATTGAATTAAGGTAGGCTTTGCAGCAATTACCAGAGGAAATGGTGCTGTAGAACTTGAGGATTTCGGTGGAGTGGAGAAAAACGAGTTTGCCAGTGCTCAGGGGCAGGAAGAGGAAACAGTGGGGAGTGGATGTGAGGAACGAGGCTGTGGATGAATCCCATCTTAGAATGAAACGTGAGAGCTGAGATTGCAGAGCAGCACAGGGAGGGAGAGCGGTTGTAGCTGCAGCCTGGTGTGGGGTCTGAAGGAGTGCTGGAGAGCAGCTGGGCCCCTGCCTGTGTTTGAGTGACTGGTGGAGTGAATCCTTGTAAAGCTCACCAGCCACACAGTGTAACTTCACTGGGAGCATTTCTACCTGCTGGTCTTTCTTCTGCCCTAACATAATCCTGCTCTTAGGGGACAGGCACCATTTCAGCCTCCTGCGGCCTTGCTGTGTCTGCTTTACATGCCGTTGGGTTTTGTTGTTGTTTTGATCAAGAGAGTAAGCCTTGGATCAGCTGCATCCATCTCACTTGACAGGACGATGCTACACAACCTCAGAGAAGGGTTTGGTAAGAAAACTTGTGAAAAGGGACTGGCCTATTCAGGAAGGGTCAGGGAGAGATCTGAGCAGGCTGCTGTATGGATCTGGAGCAGGAATGAGAAATACTTGCACAACACTGGAGAGAGAAATGAGTTGGGATAATAAAGGACTCTGCTCTTGTATGGCGCTACCTCAGAGAGCGTGTGTATAGCAACCAGCTGATCCAGGGGCACAGAGCAAACCTTCACAAAGTCCCAGGAGCACCAACATCTATATTTAACCCCTTCAAACAACTTGAGTTACAGGTGACCTTTCTTTCTTCCCCGGCCATGCTGGGAATGTCACTGCCCATTGTCACCGTTCCCTTAGCTTGCACTGTGCGGTGAGAAAAGCAATACATGGAAATGTGATCTCTGGGGTTGTTCTTGGGAAGGGCAGCAGTGCAGCTGGGAACTGGGTCACTGCTACTGCACAGAAAGCCACAGAGACGAGCAGCAGCGGTCAGCAAGAGTGTTACAAATACACGTCTTTAAAGGTCTAAGCAGAAAAAGGTGGTTTGCTCTCAACAGTCAAGGATCCTTTGTTGTGAGCTGCAGCATACTGATGCCGTGGGGCTGCTGTTGTGAATGCTGAACACCTTGTGCATTAATCCTTGTGTGTTCAGCTGCGTGTTAGGGTTGTTCTGCTGTGCCTTGCTGAATCCCAGCTGCCTCTGTGCTCCCTTTTCCCAAGGGAATGAAGCTGCCCTGTGAATCTGCTTCAGAGGGGAAGCAGGAGTGCAGCCATAGGGCAGGGGGAGCTGAGCTGCTGGGAGAATTGGGTGGAGGAGGGCTGTACCGCTGGAGGATCATGGGCCCCCTTCCCATCTAACGCTGTCATTTCTTCCATGCTACCTGTGTTGGTAGGGAAGTTTGGTTAAGTGGAAGAACGCTGGCCATTGGCCAACAGGTTTGTATTACCCAGATGTGTATGGAACCCTTGTGATGTTTTTGACAATCAGCATTCTAGGGGGGAGGCTGGCAGAAGATCCTGTTCCTCTCAGCAGCTCAGGGTCCGGCTGCTCTTAAGGTAACATGACAGCAGAGCCCTGAGAGGCCCTTACACTGACAGGGCCGGTCTGTCCCCTTCTCTCCCTGTGGGTTCCTGCTGGGAACTGCTCTGCTTGGTTTGTGAGGTCGCTGTCTTTTGGTTGGAACAGTGAAGCTTGAAGTGCCCTGTGTTCTGTTAGCTTTACTCATGGTAAACGTGTGTGGTTTCTGTGTAGGCCGAAGGAATCTGCATGGAGCAAAGGGACAATTTTTGGCTGTTTAATTCTTTTTTCCCTCAAATAAATCTGCTTACATTTGTGTTGCATTGGTCTGTGGATCTAATGGAGTATTAGCTCTGCTATTAATGAACTTTTCACTAAGTACTTTGATACTATACTCAACTTTCTTTATTTTCCAGGGCAGGAAAACCTCCACCTGGCTTACATTTGGATGTAGTCAAAGGAGACAAACTCATTGAGGTATGACAGCACGTTCTGTGTGTGCTCAGTGTATCATATATATAGTGCTAGAAAACCTCATAGCACTTTCCACACCCACTCAGAAGCATTTCCCTTCCCTCTGATGTTTGCTGTTTTCAGATCACTTTCTTTTACTCTCAAACTGCTGAATTCAGTGGAAGTTTGCCTGTGCCTGTACTGTCTCTCATTCTGCGCAGTGCTTCCATTTCTAGATGCTGTGTTTGGAAGGATGCAGAACTGCAGCGGTCAGTTTGCAAACAGTGATATTTTGGTTCCTGAATACTGAGCCTGTCCTGGTGTGAGAGAGAAAACAAGATGTTAGTAAGGGAAAGTCAGTACTTGGCAGAGTCTTACTGCTTCCAAACATGATTTTGGACTAAGGTTGCAATTCTGTTCCCTATAATATAATTGTATGGGAGGTATCAAGCTGCAGCCAGGAAGCACTTTGTCTTAGGAGCTCCTGGAGCAGGAACTCAAATAACATGGGGAAAGAAACCTCGAATCCAAAAGAGTAAGAATAAAAATTCTTCAAAAACCAGCACACAAACCAGATGCTCAGAGAAGACCTTAAGCCAGTGACCCTATTTTAGCCACAGAGAGACTCCTAACCTCCAGCTGACTGAAACACAGGCAAAAGGTTCCAGACAGCAAAGTCAAGCCAACTTCTGTGAGCAGAAACTTGGAAAACTGAGAACTCGGTGTTAGGTGAGGAAGGGTTCAGGAGCTGAGTCTGCTGGTTTGTACTGTATGCTACCACAAGTGCATCAGACTTCAAGTGTTTCTTCTCATGTCTTGCAGGAGAGATTTACTGTTTAAAAATTGATTAAGATGCCAGAATATGCTTTGCAAAGGAAAGGAAATAGAGGATTTACAAATAAGCTTCTATTTTCCCAGGCCAGAAACCAGTAAAATGAAGCTTTATGGGGGCATAATCCATTACTTGTTGGTTTTATGGGTTGTTTTAAGAGATTGCTCTTAGTCCACGTTTGAAAGCACAGGCAGTTGGCGATGCCAGCATTGACCTGTGTGAGATCTTTGCTCAGCCTTAACTTGAAAGGAACCAACACATGCAGTCACATCTTCACAGTACTTCATTACCTCGTGCCAGGTGTGGATGAGTTGCCTCACACCAGCTACTTGGGCTGTCCTTCAGTGCAGCCATCCTTCCCTGGCTCTCCCTAAACCACAGTAGCTTTCAATCCCATTGCATTTTTTCTCTTCCAGCCATGATCCGTGTCTTTTCTCAGCGTTGTTGCATGTTAGGAACTGTTTTAGAGGTTTCAGAGGTCAGAGCTGAATTAGGACTGCTTGTCAGCTCAGCCATCCCACTGCCATCCTATCAATAGCATCTGTGGTAAGGAGTGTACTTGGCATCGGGCTTTCCAGTATTTCTTTCAGGCCGTGTAAGGAGATGGTGAGCAAAGCCAGCTGGCATTGCCTTTGTTTTTGCTGGTCTCTGGCAGGTGGCCCTACTGCAGCCCTCCCACCTGGGAGACTTTTTCAACGAGACAAGGTTTTTCTTGTCATGTTGCTTTGGGATTTTTGAGAATGGAGAGCTTTCGGATGAAAGAGCCTACATGGAGCTCTCTGCTACATTAATCCACAGAGGCTATCAAGGGAGATCTGATCCGGACTGAAAAAGGCAGCAGAATGCAGTACAGAAGCTGAGAATGCACCATTGCTTTGGGCAGTACACGACCAAATTCAGCAGTTAGGAGTATCATCCTGGTCCTGTCGCAGTCGGGGATGGATGGTTGGGCTGTGCTACCCAAAGCTTTTGGATCTGCAGGAGGCCAGGTTTGGCTTTGTAAGCCTGAGGCCTCCATCTGAATTGGGAAGGGAGGTGGTGCAAACATCCAGATTCCCTTTTCCTACCATCACATGGTAATCCTGCAGTTCTTTTTGCTTACTCTTAACAGCCATTGCTAGCCTACTATCCAGGTACTCAGAGGTTCAGTAGAGGATGTGATCATGGAGAGCTTAAGGAATGACCATAGAGTCCTACTTCATCTCTGGAGCATCTGACGTTGATCATCAGCATCAAAGCATCTCATTGAGGGGCACTTTGCCTGCCATGCAGTGTGAGATGTGCTGAGTGCTGCAGCGCCTGGTGGCTGCTGGGTACAGCACGTGTAGCATGGAGGTCCTGCCCTTCAGCACTTGATACTAACCGAGCCGTCTGTATCCCAGGTCTCCTCCAGAGGTCTGAGGTATACTTTGTGATTGCTGGGTCTGAAAAGTGCAACATTAAAACAAGCCCTGCAGTGTTTAAGCTCAGTGTGTAAAGGATGACGCTGGGTTATAGCTCAGAGGCACAGAAAATAGTGGAGACTTGCAGTGAAGGAAAGGCAGCAGTGATTTGTTGCAAGACTTCCAGTTGACAAATTTGTTTCAATCTTTGCAAAACCTCTTGAAGCACCCTTTAATGCCTGCAGATGAAAACTCTTGGATGTTTGGAGTAGATTTTGGACAAGAGTGAGAAATAACTGGATCAATTTTGGTGGTCCTTGAAATCGTAAGACAGCTAAATGCTGAAATACGGAGTAAGAAATAAGCTTCTAAAGGTCCAATTATTTGTGTGCCAGTTTTGTTTAGGAAACTTGTTTGAATGTGCCAAAATAGAGGTTAGTGCTCATCTTTCTCACAAACTGAAAGCACAGATTTCATCAACAAAGGTGTTGAATCTGGGAGGAGCACTCAGTGCTGAGCTGAATGGGGACAGTACTGGGTACTGCTTGTCATAAAGCTGGTGATGTGAAGTTGGATCCCCACAAAACCCAGCTCACCTTCCTCAAAAGGTGCCTTGTCACAATTTGCAGGTCAGTAGCTGGGTGAAACAACTGCAATATTAGGGCAACAACTGTGGTGAGGGAGAGCATTGGAATGCTAAGTGTTGCGTAGGGCTTGCAGGGGAAAAGGGGTAGTCTTGTGGAAACCAGTATTTGTAAAGAGAAAGTGATAATAAAGTACCAGATGATACAAGAGCCCAGGAGGCTCTTTCAGTGTACTGTTCTAGTTTGAATTATAGTGAGCCTTCAAGGTCTGCAGTTATCCACCTGACGCAGGTGAATTCAAAGGGGAGGCCTGCATGCTTCAGGTGTTACAGCAGGAAGAATATAATTGGTCACGTTTGATTTGCACTTGGGCCTCATTGGTCAACAGATACTCTGTCTGAGGGTGGATTTCTGATTAAACAGTAGTTCTTGGTGTATCCAGTGAGATGTCAGAGATGGGGATAACTGGGAGTCTTCCATATTCAGCTGTTCTGAATTTAAAAAGAAAAAGTGCAGATTTCTGTGTCGAACAGTGTCCAGTGCCCCTGACACGTCGGTCAGTTTGTGATGCTTTGTTTTGCATCACTCTGTTTATTCACAGTCTTGAACTTTTCCAGGAAGCTCCAAAAGATTCCAGGAGTCTAACATCCTCTTCTGTTTGATGTTCTGCCTCAGAAACTCATCATTGATGAGAAGAAGTATTATCTCTTCGGGAGAAACCCCGATCTGTGTGACTTTACCATTGACCACCAGTCTTGCTCTCGGGTCCATGCTGCCTTGGTCTATCACAAACATCTCAAGAGGGTTTTCCTCATAGATCTAAACAGCAGTAAGTAGCAGAACATTTAATCCAACGGTACTGTTTCAGTGCTTCAACGTTTTTGAATGAGAGATGCTTTCCTTTTCTTATTTGTTACTGTTTGCACTGTGTGGCCAGATGGTCATAATCTAAAATAGCATCCTAGTGAAAGATTGGCAGTGGTTAAGAACAAGTGAGTGCTTGTTCCAGGCAGCTTGCCTCTGCTTCCCTCGTGTTTAAAGCAGCATTTCTAGACTCTTAAGAGACAAAGAGAGTGAAAGAAAATCACTTGACCTTTCCTTTGCAATTGCAATGAAGCTTTCTATTCTGGGGGTGGTTTTCTAAGATCTAAAAGCTGCCATGCTGTGTTTCCCACCAAGAGGATAGTTCCAGACGTGGTACGTTGGGGCATACAGGATTTTCTGCAGCCTGTTTGTGAGGTGGTAGGTAAGACATACACAGCTAATGTTTTATCAGTGCTTCATTGGCTCGTATCTCTGCAAACCATGTACAGGTTTTGAACTTCTCAAGGCTTGAGCACTGTGAGCTCGAGCAGATGGCTTAACGTTGTTTTCCATTGTGATGTTCTTCTCAGCACATGGCACATTCTTGGGTCATATCCGTTTGGAAGCTCACAAACCCCAACAGATACCCATTGATTCCACAGTTTCATTTGGTGCTTCTACACGGGCATATACTCTGCGAGAGAAGCCTCAGACACTGCCATCAGCAGTTAAAGGAGATGAGAAAATGGGTGGTGAAGATGAAGAGCTCAAGGGTTTGCTGGGCCTGCCAGAGGAGGAGACGGAGCTTGATGTGAGTATGATGGTCCCTTGTTCTTAGATGCTGTACCCATCTGCAACAGGTGGCATTTTTCTACTTGTTTGCTTGGCTCGGGCTCTTAATTTCTCGTTCATGAAGGTCTGAGGTGTGTTCTGCTGGCAGAAATGTCCAGATGATCCAATTCTGCCACAATGTGGCACCTTCATCAGTGCTCCAACCATCCCACTATTCCAACAGTCCTTTCACAGAGGGATTGCAGGCCTTGCAGAGAGTTGTCTCTTGCCAGCTAGGTCACCAGTGATTTCCCACGCTGTTCCCCATTGCCAAATAACAGTGAGTGCAGCTCTGTTTCCTACAGTTAGCTAGTGGGGAGTGGCAAAGCAGTTTGCATGGTATTCACAGGATCGTTGAGTTTGGAAAGGAGCTCTCAGGGTCGTTTGGTCCTACCCCTCTGTTCAAGCAAAGTCAGCTAGAACAAGTTGCCCAAGGCCGTGCCTCGTTCAGTGTTAGCACCTCCACAGAAACACTCAACAGCATTTCTAGATAATCTGTCCCAGCATCAGAACATTTATTCTTCCTAGGGGTCTCGAGCTGAGGCCAGCAGTGGGTGGCAATCTTTGGGCACGCACAGCCGGTGGTAAAAGCAGAGTTCACTTCTTGCTTAACGTGTTTCTTCTCTAAACCTTTTTTCAGAACCTGACAGAGTTTAATACAGCCCACAACAAAAGAATTTCCACACTAACCATAGAGGAAGGGAACCTGGATATCCAGAGACCAAAGAGAAAACGGAAGAATTCCAGAGTGACATTCAGTGATGATGATGAAATCATCAACCCAGGTAAGCAGTTTACTCTCTGGTTGATAACATTGAAGGCCCTCTTTCCAATATTCTCATAGAGATTCCTCATGGCTGTGTATAGGTAAGAGAACAAAATGTGACAGGGAATGTTTGAGATCTTCTATTTCAGAGAAGCTGTCCTGTCTCACTTAAATCTGTGATTTCTGCTTCTCTCTGTAAGATTTCTACATGACTTTGTGCAGGATGGAGATGTCACATTCAGCTTAATTGTTCGGTTTTAATCAGATGCTGGAAGGACCTCATGGGTCCAAAAGAATGAAAGGTTTTGAATTCTTTGCCTTCTCTAGAATCTAAATGAGAATTGAACTTATTGCTTGTTCTTTAATCAGAGCCTTAATGCTTTCCCTTCCTGTTACCTAATGGATTCAGTATCTGTATTCAGCTCAGTTTTTTGCTGCTTGTCTGCTTATCTAATTCAAAATGACACTTCTAGAGACGTATCTAATTCCTCTTCAGTCATTTTTCTTCCTCAGCTGTTTTACATTAATGACATCAATGATATCTTATATGGCTAATATTCATAGTAAGCTCAGCTTATTGTAAGTCTTGCCCAATTTGATAATGCATGACACCCAGAATAACCATTCTTATTCATGATGTAGCTCTCAGAACATCTTTGTGTTTGATTTTTCAGAGGCTGCCTTGAATTCTTTTGACTCCTTCAAGGCCTCCCAAGGCCTTTCAGGACCAGCTCTTGTGCCTTTGAGCATGCACAGTGTCCAGCAGCACCTTTCAGCCCACGATTCCCTTCTGTCTGAGCAGTGTAAACTCGACTGCCCATCTGTCCCTTCTCCTCCATCACTTCCCCATTTTCTATTTGAATGGAAGTTTTCCTTGCTGGAGTAACTGATGAACCCTCCTTGAGACAAAACCACTAGGTGTCCCCACCCAGCCTCTTACCAATTCTTATTAAAGCATGCTTCTGCTTTCTGAGGGCTGCTAGAGTGCTGGCTTTTAGGAAAGCAGATCCATGTACCAATTCTTCATGTAGGTTACTTCGTGTCCTTACTTGACAGATGTTTTTCCTCTGTTGGTTCTGAAAGCTGCACTGTTCTTCCCTTTGCAGAGGACGTGGACCCTTCTGTTGGGCGTTTCAGGAACATGGTACAGACAGCAGTAGTCCCTGTTAAGGTACACAGTGACTTTCAACTCTCCAGTCAATCCATTACTACAGTGATCAGCTCACCGTGTGGATTACACCTTAGAAGCACAATGTGCTGTGGTGGAAGGGATTTGCTCTTTAGGGGGAAGTTGTGTTTGTGTATCACAATTATACTGACCATTTGGCATGAAGTCCAGCTTATCTTCTTTAATAGCACGTGGGATCAATGGCAATTTTTTTGCACCCCAAAAGAGCCACTTTTCAGTGTGGGAATAGTAGGCATTGGTTGAAATTGTGGGAAATATGGAAAGCAAAAAGTAAACATGAGAAAGTGTGTATTTAAACACAGTAAGATTTGATAGGGCTGTCTGCTAGAACCTAGAGAGGTAAGACTGTCCCAGGACGTGCTGCCAGCGCTGTGTTCAGTTGGAATACTCTAGGAAGTTATGAGTAACTCAGCAGCATTTGTTGTTTGTATGGACTAAGTAATGTCTGTGGAAAAGGGTCGTTCTGCCTAAGCCACAAACTTGCTGCCTGCAGGAGAGGATTCAGGTGGTCAGGATCATTCAAGGGATGTAGAAATTGCCGTTTCTTTCTTACTAAAGGGGGAAAGAGGGACTGTGCTACTGACCAATGACCCACCTGGTCTGGTGTTCAGAAAAGCTCAAGGCTGGTATGCATTCATCGTGCACCTTTAACCATTTATTACTGAGTAGTTTCCAAAGACACCCAAAGGAAATGTTCTGGGACAAAGATTGGGAGGTGCACTCCTAGCTGTGACTGCTTTTTGTGGCTGCTCTGAGCGTGTTCTGGGGGAAAACTGTGCAGCCATCTGGTTGAGGTAGCTTTCTTGTTTCACGTGTTTTGAATAACTGTTGAAATGCTTCCCTCTGCAGAAAAAACGGCTGGACAACCCGGGCTCGCTGACCACGGATGACTCTGCAACACGGCGTATGCAGAACTTTCCCTACAGTGGAGGATTGTATGGTGGTTTGCCTCCAACCCACAATGAGGCGGGTTCCCAATCGCACGGCGTCCATGGGACAGCGCTCATTGGTGGTCTGCCAATGCCCTACCCCAATCTTGCCCCAGATGTGGACTTGACTCCTGTTGTACCCTCAACAGTTAACATGAACCCAGCTCCAAATCCTGCTGTCTTTAATCCTGAAGCTGTGAATGAACCCAAGAAGAAGAAATATGCAAAGGAGGCATGGCCGGGCAAGAAGCCAACCCCTTCCCTACTGATCTGAGTTAGGCGTTGTTGAGGGAGGGTGGGAGTTACGAACTCCAGAAACTGTTTGTGTGTAGTATTGTCCTTTTGAAATTTTAATGTCCTAACCAGATGTAATACGGAGATTGGAGAAGTGAAATAATCCCTTAAAGATCTGTCTTCAGACATTTTTATAACTGTTTAAAGAAAGACAACAACAATATAGCTACCATCTCCCTTGGAACCAGAATATATGGCAGCCTTTTCTTAGCCTCTGTCACCAGAGGTCTTTGCTATGAATTTTGATCATATAAGTTGAAGGGGCAGAATCACGCAGTTCAGTTATCATTTCTGGCATGACCCTGCAGATGTGTGTGTTGAGGTGTTGTGCTTACTATGAGGAACGTCGTTCCTGCCAGGCTTGCTCATAGCAGGTCAGCTGTATCTTGGGGCCAGGCCTTCCAGAAATCCCACTGGTCTGAGTTCTAAAACTTACAAAATACAGGCCAGCTTTTATTTTTTATCTTTAAAAGCCTCACCCACGTGGGGCATTTGTTTTTTTTTCCCCTGCTTTGGCTACAACTTGTTTTAATTTCCACCTAAAGCACTGCAGCATCACGTGAGTTCGTGAGAACTTGGAGTTGAGATGGATGAGGAACCTCTGGGCTTCTTGAGCTGTGGCCCAGTATTGTACCACAGACTGCTGTGTGGGTGGATAAAGGGGCACCCATGGATGGATCTGAGCTTGTGTTGGTGTTTGTGGCAGCAAACAAGCACGGCAAGCCCAGGAGCATTTGACTGGTGGCTGGAAACTACAAAGAATCAACAACAACGTAGTGATAACTCAAGGTGGAGTTAACACAGAGGAAAGGTACTTTTTTAAACTTGATGGCCCTTTTAACTTAAATAGTTTCATTTTTACTTGCAAACAGCATTTCTGAGCTTAGAGTAAGTGACATGCAACAAGGCACAGGTGAACATGAGCAGCCATCAGCAGTGTTACAGGGCTCTCATGTTTAACAGCTAAGGCTGCAATCTACACAGTATTTTGGCTGCTGGTAACAGGATAAGAATGATGTGCAACCTAAAGCTAGAATACAGATTCTCAGTAGAGGTTCTGCCTCCCCCTGAATAAAGCAGTAGGCCAGGCTCAAGTTGGTTTCATGACATGAGCTTTTTTCCTTTTTTTCTTCAACTATTTCATCATCTTTCCCCATTGAGTCCAATGAGAAGTGTGATCTGGATTGCTGTTTCTAGCCCATGAAATCCTCATTTTAGATTTGAAAGTCTGAGTCAGATTAGTTCAGATTGTTTGCCTTTATGCAAGGTAAGGCCAGAGCCCTTTTTTTTTTCCTCCTTAGGTTTATTTCTGATTCTAACACTATACTGCAGTTCAGCTATGGAGTCACATTCCTTTGTTTGGGGGATTCCTCCAGGAAATGTGCACTAAAATGACAGTGGTACCAGCTGTTCATCAGTGTGTACAGTACTGTAGCTACCAGGCTAAGAGTTTCTGTGGAAATATGATGGTTTCTGAAGCAGTTTTGTAGTGCCTCTTCTGTGCTGTAGGCAACAGACCTGTATTAGACAGATGCTTCAAAATCAGTGTGACTTCTGCATCTGCAGAGTGATTGCATCTATCATGGTGTTGAGGCAAATAGAGCTAGTGGCTGCCCCACCCATAGGAGTGATGCCTTTAGAGACTGGTTTGTTCCCCCCCATGCCTTCATGTCTAGCTCAGTCTATTACTCTGCTGAACATGCTAACTTCTCCATGACGTAGTTGTGCCACTCTGTGCTTAGTTGCTATTGAAAATGAGACATTCTCCTTTCAGACACTCCGTGCCCTAAAAATCTCACACTTCATTTCTTATTTTTGCTTATTTCCAGGCTGTAGAGTTTTCTGTTTCCAGCCAGTCTGTTCTATGAAGGCAACTCTTTACAGTAAGTCTAGTTAGAGCAAGTAAGCATTGAGCAGGCCATCTTTTTTTTAATTGTTTTTTTTTAATTTTTCACTGTTTGGTTGGTTTTGCCAGTGGCTCTTTGCAAGATCTTTCTTGAAAAGGGAAGCTTTACTGCTTATTGGTTTTTAAAGCTCTTCTCCTCCCTGGGTTTGTACAGGCTCTCATTATTTCAGAGCTTAGCGGCCATAGCTGGCCAGTACAGGAGGGGACAGTGTAACATCCAGGGGCTCTGTACAGAAGTTTGTACACTTGTGTAATATGTAATAGGCCTTTTCACACTTTCTGTTGAGCTTTTTACCTGTAACCTTTACTATGTTGTAAATTAAATGCAGATTTTGCCAGTTTGGAGAGTGTAGTGCGTTCGTTCCCAGTCTGCCCTTCTTCTCCAGTTGAGGCTGTACGTTTCTGTGGCCTATTAAAGGAGCTCTTGGTGGCTGGCTCAGGCTGCAGCTTGTAAAGCTGCTGCAGCTTCTTTACTTGTGACTTGCTGCTTTGCTGCCCTGTGCTGCAGCACGTTGCACTTCTGCACAGAGCAGTGCCACTTAATGTTGGGTTTGTTTTCTAAGTGGAGGTTCTGACAGAATCCTCTCTCTACCAAAGTTAAACTTCAGAGCCCGGCTTAGCTCTACTCGCTGCCCTAGCTTGCTGGCTCTGGCCTGCAGGCTCACCTTGGTTAGCCTAATGTGCTGTCCTTTGTCACACTGTGTCTGCAGCTTGCCCTGGACTCTGAGGAGAGCTGTAGTAAAGAACAGTAAACCGTGCTTAAAGATACCCTGCTGTGTGCTGCTGGGAGGGGTTCTTAAGCTTTGTTGGATTTAGTAACACTTAGGCTAAAGATTGGTAGTTCTTCTCAATCCGGGAGTATTTAAGCATCTGAGACAGCTGTGCCTTCATTTGTCCAGGGGATGAAGAGAAAGGTCCTCGTTCATGCAAGCTCTGCAGTGCTACTGGGCCCTGCCTGCGTGGTGTACAGGAATGTTAGTGTGAGGTGGAGAGGGGGAAGTCGGACTGCGCCCAGCTGAGAGCAGCCAGACGTGGTTTGGGTCACTTTCTTTGAAATTAGCCTTCCCTGGAAGTCCTGTAACCCACAAGTGGTACCTGACTCACTGGCATCAGGCCAGTGCATGTGACTGTAACTCCCGCTGTCGCTGTCTTCCTTTTGCTGCCTTCCTCAGAACACCCACACCTTCACACTGACCGGGCCGTCCAGCAGTTCTGGTGGCTGCCTTGGTGTTGTTTTGCTTCCTCTGAATCTCCAAGAAATGCCGTCCTTTTCAGGGAAGCTTTAAGAGGAGGAGAAGCTGCTGAGGAGCCCACATCCGCAGGACCACCTTCTTGTGTATAACTGTATGCATCTGAAACCATCTGGCACATCCTGGCAAATTCAGACAGGTTTGCAGAACACATTGAGGAGGAGGTCTTAAATACCAGATGTGCTCCAAGCACCACTCTGGTTACTCTGATATATCTGCCATGGTCCAAGTTACTGCCGTCTTGCAAAGACACCCAGAAAGAAAGCTGCTGGCCTGTGTGCTGGCTTTTGAGGAACTGGCCAGTAGTACTGAGTTAATTCTGGTCGTGGCCACATCCAGAGGCTTTCCCGACTCGTTTCTGGACTCTGCTGTGTCAGTTCCTGCCTGAGGTTCCTCATCTACTTCTGGATGTGTCTAAGAGGAGTGAGAGTTGAGCCTAAAGAGAGCAGCAGCATTCCTCCTGGTGGGTAAGTGATCACTGTATCATGGCAGGGCAAGTCCTCAAGTCCTTTCTGAAGGGAGGCACAACCAGCTGTTAATCCGTGTCTGTGTAGAAGTACTGCCTTTATGACTCCAGAACCTTGTGGGAGCTCATTCTCAGTTAACCTTTCTTCCATAGGCACAGCAGAGTATTGAGTTACTTTGATAGCAATGCCACGGATTAGCAAAGATGAGGAAAAGCCTGGAAATGGCCTTTTTAAACAGTAAATCCCATGTCTGCTTCAGCAGTGCTACTGGCTGAGTTCAGATTCTGCAAGTTACTCTGATACTGCTTGCTTGTTAACAGGTCAGGGTGAGGCTGTGCTCCACTGCAGGCAGTGTTATCAATGTGAGGATGCTTCATGCTGAGCTCACTGTTGCTTGGATCCTAGCAGCTGACTTCACCTTTCACTTGGGCTGGTCTGTCTGGGACCCTGCTTGTTGATTCATGCTTCTGCCTGAGGAGCTCTGGCCTCCTGCTTGATGTAACTTCAGGATCCCAGCCGAAGCCAAAGCTTAGGACTGTGAATGACAAGCAGGTCACAATGACTCAAGGAGTGCCTAAAATCTGGAAACTCCAGTTGTCTGTCTGCCCTGCAAGGCGATTCTTCAGGCAGTTTTTAGGTTTCCCCAGTTAGTGTGGACACCAGAGGAGCAGGTGGACCTTCCTGGAGGTGTTCATGACAAGGTGTGACTTCCTCCCATTGCCTGAAGCTGAGCAGTTCAAGCCTTGCTCCTGACTTCTTACAGCACAGACATCATGTGCCTCTGCTTCTGTGTCTGCTTCACTTTGCTTTCTTCCAGCCCAGCCACATGAAGACAAAGGAGAAGAAATCCTAAGGGCAGGAGCCTTGGTACAATGAAGAGTGCTGGTACTGAAATGTCTTCCCTGCCTGAGCCTGCAAATGCTGTCGAGATGGTAATGGCTAAGATGGGCAAAGTAAGAAAATGAGATCCACAAGCCCAGATGGGCTGAAAATAACTGGTAATACCTGATGTGGCTTGGAAAGGTGCTCTGCAGATGAGAAAACCAGCACTGTTTTCCAAGCAGCTCTATCCACCAGCTGTCACCTGAGCAGAAAGGACACAACAGAATGATGTTTTGTCTCTGAATTACTGCAGGGACTCAGAGAGCAGCTAGCAGCCCTACATGCAGGGGTGGAGGGAGTCCTGTGCTTGCAGGGCCTGTCCATGAGCATGGATATGGCCTTTTGGTTCAGCATAGATCCCAAAGTGTTGTTTAGGATGTGGCACAGCTGAGAGGTTTGCCAAGGGCCCAGAGAGGTAGCAATCCAGCAGAGAGCAATTCACAGACTCACAGAAGCATAGGGCCTGGAAGGGACCTCCGGAGATCCCCAGACCAGCCCCCTTCCCCCTCCCTCAAAAACAGGCTCCCTAGAGCAGGTTGCACAGGAAGGATCACCTTCCTTGCCCTGCTGGCCATGCTTTGGATGCAGCCCAGGGTGTGGTTGGCTTTCTGGGCTGCAAGGGCTCATGGCTGGCTGCCATCCACCAGCACCCCTAAGTTCTTTTGGGTGGGCTGTGCTCAGTCCTTTTGTCCCGTAGCTTGTACTGATAGTGGAGTACCCAGCTGCAAGACTTTGCACTTGGCTTTGCTGTGGGCCAGAGCTGCTGGGCGAAGGTGCCTCTATGCTCACTGTCCTCTTCTGGCCTGGTCTTGCTATGCCCTGATGACGGGCTGGAGATCCTCCTCCTCACCCTGTTACCTCCATGTGATGCTGAGTACCACACAGGGCAAGCAGCAGAGGAGTAGCTTACTGGGTGCTTTGAATTTTTTTCAAGGTGAATGCAAGACTTTGCATACAATCAGCCCATCCTAACCAGAGAAGATGGAACCAAGGTTTTGGTGGCCCTTATCAAGCCATCTGTCTCCTAATAGCACCAAAAGAACCTCTTTGCACTGCAGTGACTGGCTGGGAATGCTTTTATGAGATGCTGCACATGATGTCTACCAAAGAGGTCAGTGGAAGTGGAAATGATGCAGAGAAATATATATGAGCAGCCTTCTCTCTGCCAGGAGACAGCACAGCATGAGTCACAGACTCATAGAATGGCTTGGGTTGGAAGGGACCTCAAGGATCATCAAGTTCCAACCCTCCTGCCTGTGAATGCTTCACTTGAGCTGTTGTGCTGTGGAAAGAGCTCTCCTTTACATGCAGCACTGCAGCTGATAGACCTTGGCCAGCTGGCTAGTGCCCACCAAACTGCTCCTTCACTCCTCAGCAGGAGAGAATACCCACGTGGAGATAAGGACAGTGAGTTCACTCACAAATAACTGTCACGAGCTAAATGGACTCAGCCTGAGAAAACACCTTCTCTCTTCTGATTGCTTTCTGTCTTGGATTTGTGCCCCTTTCTCAAGGTTGTCAGTTCTTATTTATGCAAGTCTTGAAGTCCTGAAGAGGAACAGCCAGTATTTTTATCACAGAGAAGTGGGATATCTGGAATTTAAAGCAGAACTTCAACCTTGAACAAACACCTCAACAAACAGAAATATCAAAGTCATTTTGAAACATCACTTTCCCCCTTTGGAAGTTTCAAATCCCTTATCTGAGACTTCCATAACCTTTAGGTAGCATCAGGTTATGAGCGAAGCGCATCTGAATTAGTGCAGCTTCCATACATCCCGATATCGTAATCATAACTGTTATCAGAATAGTGATAAACAACCTGCAAAAGGTGAGCAAGCCATTCTGTCAATGACCAGCCTCCAATGTCCTGCAAAATCTCACTGTTGTCTGCTGGTTCTCTCAGCTCCCTCCTTCCATGAGCAATGTTAGACATACGATCAATACAGAAGTATTTCACTATTGGCCTGGACATGAATGCAGTGGTTCTGTTGTGGGTTAAAATTCCACCCAGAATTGGCTCTTTGCTTGATTTTGGTATTGGTAGGCAAGTGGAGATGCTGGTAAGGTGCTGCACCTTCCTGAGTCCTTGCATTCACTGCTGAACTGAGTTATCTTCAGACCCATTGACCCTTAACATGCAAAACAACATAATGAGAACGTTGACCTCCCAGAATCCCATTAAGGAGAAAAGCTTTGGGATCCCTCCAGTTCAGCTTCCTGGGTTAGTTTAAACCTCAAAGCTCCCTCCTCTCCCCCAGGTTCTTCTATTTTCTACTCATCCTTCCTTTTCTTTTTTAAATTGGAATAGAGTGGATCCAGGGTCCAGTTCATTCCAACTTCACTGCGGTGCTTGTAGCAAGCAGAGGGCACCCTGCTGCCCCCCACAGCCCTGCCAGGACCTTGCCACATACAAGCGTCCGTTTCCTTTCCCTCGTTACGCTCAGTCTCAGCGTTGGGGCACAGAAGCTCCATGTGATTTATGTGAAACGGCATCTGCTCATCGCTTCCTCTTTGGTTATGTGGTGGTTATGGTTGGTTGGGGTTGGGGTTTTTTTGGAGGGAAGCCAATTCCAAGAAAAAAAAAAACAACAACAACCCAGAAAACAAAAAGAGCCTTACAGGATGGTCAGGGTCAGAAGGGACTGCTGGAAATGAAACAAGGCTCTGATAGAGCACGTGCCCCAGGGCTGCGTCCATGCGCTCTGGGACCTCTCCGGGCAGCCTGCTGCAGTGCTGCCTCACCAGCACAGCAACATTTCCCATCACGTTCAGATGGAACTTCCTTCACCATTTCTTATAAAAGGGCTCCTTCTGTCCGCTGTCTTTTGCAGCCAGCAGCTGTGCGGGGCTGATAGAAGCCCTCTGACTGCTGGCAGTATTAGAGAACCGCTCTCCCTCAGTTGATATCATTGGGCCCATCTATCTGATGGGTTCTACATCTTCCTCTTTTGTCCATTTTGTTTTGGCTGCTCCACATGCAGAAGGCAACCCGTTTGCACGAGGGTGTCGGTGTCAGCTGCTTCTTGCTGAACAAAATCCTAGTCAAGACCAACGCTCATACCCAATTCAGCATTTGAATTTACATAAACCAGTTCCAGCATCTTTTTTCACCTCAGTATGTCAGTGATGATAACAAAAGGTGTTTTTCTGCTCTGGAGGAAAAGTGCAATTGCTTTCACCTTCCTGTCAGCAAGCTGAGCCTGGAGGATTGTGGCAACTTCCTCTGATGCAAGTCCTCTGCTCTGCCCGCTGTCCATTTAGAGCTTCAGAGGGATAAAAACTCAAATGTGGGTTCTGGTTGACCACGCTGTGCTGTTCTCCATACTGGCACAGAGGGATCCGCTGGTGAGGAGCTCCCATCTCCATGCCCTCTGTGCTGCCATAGCTGCCCTCCTGTCTGCTCACCAAGGCCCTGCTGGGCAGGACCCCTCCGTGCTGGGGTTCAGGCCGTGGTCAGAGGGGACGCCCAGTGAGGAATGTGTGCCTCAGGGCCCCGGTGGTGTCACATCCTTCAGCCACCATGGGGAAGTGAGGGCTGAGCAAGGATGGGAATGAGGCAGTTTCAGTGTGTGTGGAACCAGCGGTTCCCAGGGCCGTTGGCCTTGTCCTCCTACAGGCAGTGCTGGCAGGAGGAAGTGAAAACACTGGGCGTGATTCATTCCACGCATTTATTCAGCCCAGGGCTTTGGCTTTTGGGCTGACACAGCCCTGACAGCTGCTTTTTTCCTCCTACAACTGCTCTGTGGCTTCCTACGGGCATCCCAGCCTTCTTGGGCCCCTGCATGTGCCAACCTCCTCCACTCCCCTGAGCCCCATTGGATGAAATCAGACTCAAGGCTGAGCTGCCATCAGAGCACAGCAGCTGTCACTGTCCCCAAAGCAGAGCCACTCAGCCCCAAGGCCTATCATCAGCTGGCCTGGGTATGTCTTTCCCTCTCCTCACTCCCCACGCAGTTCTTCTCCATCCCTGAAGCTCCTGGCCCAGCTCCTTCCTCCTTGACTCTGACTCGCCATTGCAGCCCAGGCCTGGCTCCTCACTGCAGCTCAGCAGCCTGCAGGCTGGTTCACAGAGGCTTCTTTCGAGCAAGATCTGCTGTGGTTTTGAGCTGACCATGGAACCACCACCACCACCATGCTTACAGTCCCCATGTTCAGGGCTGGACACCTCCATGACCATTTGTATTTTCTCAAACTTCCCACAGAGATTGGAACGCTGGGTCCTCAAACGTCCTGTGACAGACACACCCACCAGCATCCCTCTGGAGCACGTTGCCCTGTGTTGCTCAAATGCCATGAGCATCAGGGGCAGCTGGACCAGCAGCTCACAGCAGCATCCCAAAAAGTGCCCATGAGCAGAGCTGTGCAAGTGCTGGGTTTCCTCTATGCTGACTCTGCTTCATTGTTTTTCACATCTGTGAATGGCAACCTCAGCAAAGAGCAAGAACAGCCTTCAGTATCTTCTCCAACCGTGTTCACTGCTCCTGAGCTTGGAAGCAACTCTGTGGTATTGGTTTTGCTGGTTATCACTGATCCCTTTGGGCCACTGTACATTTCTGACCATTTCATTTTCCTGTATGAGCTTTTATATTTAAACATATTTTTCTCCCTTCTTTGACCTAATTCTTTCTGTTTCCAGCCTCCCTCCCACTTTTCCCCAGGCTGGCAGCACAGTACAGGTCTGCAGAGGATGAACAACATCTTCAGTGGCTTTAACCATCTCTGACTCTGACTCTGACTCTCTAACTCTGACATAGAATCATATGATTCTGTGATTCTATGATTCTATGATGACCTGCTCTCACCATGTGCAGCAGCTCTGCCGATGCCTTGCACCTGTTACTCGGAGGCATTTTGGCCTCTGACTCACTTGCAAGCTCCTGATGTCCCATCTGCCTTTCTTTACCCAGGTGCAGTGAGGTGCCCAAAGCTGTGGGTGCCCCATCCCTGGAGGTGCCCAAGCCCATGGATGGAGGCCTGGGCATCCCAACCTCGTGGAGGGCACCCAGCCCACAGCAGGGGTTAGGGCTGGGTGGGCTTTGAGGTCCCCTCCAAGTGAAGCCATTCTGTGATTGCCTGATTTTGTGAACAGAGCATACTGTGTGCTGGACCAACACCAGGTCACGGCTGGCTGATCAAGGGAGGCTGTTCCTGCTGCCTGGCTGCACTGAACCCAGTGTTGAACCCTGAGTTCAAGAGGGATATATAGAGAAGATCCAACAAAGGGTGACTAATATGGCAAGGAGGCTGGGCTTGCAGCACAACAGGAGCCTTTTTGGGATGGGCCAATGGCCACATCTGCAGCTTGGAATATGCAAAGCTGAGCATTAGGGAAGCATTCATTCTGTATGGGAGAAGGAATGCAGAATGGTAGGAGGTCTCCACCCTCATAGGTTGTCCTAACCTTGACACAGCCGACCTGCTCTGGTGCCAAGGGCAGCCCAGCTGCACATGGAATTTCTCGGGATGTCCCTGCTGCTGTGACATTTCAGGCATACTGAAGTTGCCCTGTGCACAGGACTCAGTGCTGCAGCACACTCTGTCCGTCAGATCGCTTCTTCCTGATCCAATAGGAAACACGAGTGCAGCTGATTTCTGTAGCTGGAGTCAAAGCAGAGAGAGTCATCATTTCCACGTGCAGGCCCATCTTCCTGCTGTTCCTAGCTTGCAGTTTCACTTTTATTCATCAGCCAAGTTGGAAGAAGGCTGTAACAAAGAGAAAGCTATTCTGGAGCTGCAGATCTCCAAAATGCTGTTTCCATCTCAGCAGCCTGCTGGGGTCGGTGTATGGGGCCAACGGCCCTGGGGACCAATGCTCAACCGCTTTGGTGAAGGATAGGGTCTGTCTCAATGGGAGAACAAGCTGGGTGCTGCTGCCCGTCCTGGAGGCATGTGGCTCTGGCTGCTGCCTTGCCCAAGGCTAAGGCTGCTGCACCCACACGTGGTGTGGACCCACTGACCACCAGTGTAGCGGATCCCATGCACAATGCAGGAGATATTTGTGCTGGGGGCAAATGGGATCTGAACGCCTGGAGGTGAGTGGGCTAAAGGTGCCTGTGTGGGGTGAGGGCAGCCTGGGCACAGCCCTGTGTTGGCTCAGAGGTGCTCCGTACTGACCCAACCCCACTGCCATGTCTGCCTGCCTGACCTCAGCTACAGGGCTGGTGTATGGGACAGGTGTAGCGGGGACAGCCTGGGCAGGACAGGCTGGAGCATCAGCACAGCCAGTGAAGCACCATAGCAGAGCTGGGGGCTCGTGTCTTCAGCCACCCTCAGCACAGCCAGCACCGGCAGGGCTGGGAAGCACTGGGCTGCAGTGGGTGCCAGGGCGTGGGTGTCAGCAGGATGTCAGCACAGAGCAGAGAGCTGCGGGCAGAGAGGGGCTGTGGCCAGAGAGGGAACTACTCCTGCGAGAAGCAGAAGTGAAAAGCATGCAGAAGTCAAAGCAGAGCCCAGAGCTATTTCCTACATCATTCACTCCCTGCAGAGTGCCCCACAGCACCCAGCAGTGCAGGCATGGAGCCCCTCTCCTTCCAGGAATACATCTGCTCCCTGGACCCCGCCACCCTTCCCCGCATCCTCAGGATATGCTCTGGTGTCTACTTCCAAGGTGAGTACCGGGTGCTCACATCCTCCAAGGCTCTGCCACCTCCCCACGTCCCCTCTCAATATCACTGCAGCCTGGGCTCTCCCCTCCTGCCCTGAAGATGCCTGCTTCCTTGCAGCAGGTGCCCAGACATGGCACACGTCTTCGTGCCGCTGCCAGCTGCTGGTGCCTGAGGCAAACCTTTCTCCTCTACAGCCAGCGCCCATTCAGCTGAGTGCCCCAGTGCTGCCAGGAAGGCAGTAGGGCACCAAAGGCCATCTGAGCTCTCACCCAGGCAGTGAATCCCCTGTGGGTGGTGGCTCTGGCAGGGATGGTGGCTTGGTGGCTGGAGAGAGGTGGGATAGCTTTGTTCCTGGCCCCAGTGCAAGGTGTGGAGCAAGAGAACAGCCTCACAGTCTGACCTGAGCTCTCTGCTTCCCCCTGGGCCATGGCAACGTCTTAGGTAAAGGTGAAGTCTTGATACTGCTTCAACTGAAAGCAATGTTGTGGGTGAAATGGAGTCAGAAATAAGCAAATGCTTTTGCTAGATTTCTGGGCCTCTCAAAAACGCTGGGAATGCACCCTGGGTTCCTGCCTGCTGTGGCATCACCAGTGTGGCATTTCCCGCCTGGACTTGTGGAATTTGTAGCACTTCTTGAGGTTACACTGACTTGTAAAGAGAAGGAGAAGCAGTTCGGGTGGAGTAACACTGCTTCCCGATAGCTCAGTTGGGACGGATGTTTAACTTTCCCAAAGACTTCCCTTGTCAGGAGCTTTGCTTTTCCAGTCTTCTTGATCTGCCCAGGACTTCACTAAGATAACTGAGAACCTTCTCACCATGCCAGCACTTGTAGGTGCACCCCAAGTGATGCTGGCCGCCCACCCCATACAGCCATGCTGAGCTCCACCATATTCAGCCCCCAGGGTGCCCTGCCCCAGCTCCACTCATCCAGATCTCCAGCGGAAGCAGCAGCAGATTGTGTGGTCTTTTGTGAACCAATAACAATCTCTACCCACTGGTAACCAAAGCGTCCAGCCTCAGAATGAGTCAGCTGGGCAGAAATAACCCCATTTCCTACCAGCCTGCAAACAGCTGCGGCTGGGCTCAATGCTGGCAGCTTCCTGTGGCACTCCTGGGGTTCCCACGCTGCCGGGTGAGAGCTCCCCATCCCCGTGCTCTGCTGGGAGGCAGTGGAGCAGTGGGGCTGGCACACCTCCACCCCCCAGCCCACGAGCGGGAGGTGCAGGGGCAGCATGGGCTGCAGATCTAGTTGCTGCCAAGCTTGTGACAGGTCCCTCCTCACCCCGCAGGGTCCATATATGAGATCTCTGGCAATGAGTGCTGCCTGTCAACTGGGGACCTACTGAAAGTCACGGCTGTCACACTGCAGAAGGTTATCTGTGAGAATGTGCAGACGGGGCAGAAGACGGAGCTGCCACCGACATTTAAGGGTGAGCAGAGCTGTTCTGATCTGGCCCACCACCACCACGCTCCACTTCTCCCCATGGGGCCCTCCTCCCCAGGAGCCCTTTGTGGCCACAGGGGGCTCAGCTTTGCCATCCCACAGGTCTTTTCCAGCCTTCCCCAGCTCCATCGTCGTGTCCTACACTGCAGGGATCCTCCCTGCAGGGCAGCAGACAGAAGGGCCTGACCCTCCACCAGGTTCTGGGGCAGAGTGGCGGGCAGACACAGCCCCTGCTGTGCCCCAGCATCAGCCCCCAAACCTTGCTGCTGAGCCCTGTGTATGAGGTGCAGGCCACCATGCACTGTGAGTCCAGCTGTGGAGTTGGGAAGGGTGCTGGGGGTGGAGGTGCCAGGGGATGAAGGTTTGGCGCTGGGATACAGGCAGCGTGGGAGGCTGCAGAGGGGGGGAGGTGAGGGAAGGGCTTCTCTACACTGTGGGGTGAGCACAAAATCAGGGCAGCTCTGCTCCCGCAGTGCGCAGGGACCAGGTGAAGATCCCCTCCACGCTGGAGGTGGATGTGGAGGACGTGACAGAGGAGTCTCAAGACGTGCACTTCGCCCGGCCGCTGCTGCTGAGCGAGCTGCTGGGGATGGAGGGGGTGCTGCCGGCCCAGGCCGAGATCCTGGAGGGGCCCCACGGCGCCGCCATCTTCGAGAGCTCCTGGGCCTCCAGTCTGCAGAAGGGGCAGCAGCTGCAGATCCATGGCTGCTCCCACACCTGGAGGGTGTTGGCCTCGGCCCGTAGCAGCGCCCGCCGCTTCCTCCTCTCCAGCGCATACCAGGGCCGGTTCCGCCGGCGGCCTCGGCAGTTTGCTGGGGTGCAGGAGCTGGCGGCCGGCCTGCAGCCAGGCCAGCGGCTGCATGTGGTGGTGACGCAGGACTGCGAGGGCCGCAGGGACGACGTGCCTCCGCTCAGCGTGGGCGACCGGCTGGAGGCCCGGCAGCTGCTGCAGAACACCGGCAGCACCAGGCTCCTGTGCTGGCGCCACAGCGAGGAGGAGGATGGAGAGGATGAGGAGGGCGAGGAGCTCCTGCTGCCGCTGGACCTGGGGGGCAGCTTCGTGGAGGAGGTGTGCGACAGCAAGAAGTACGGGCTGGCAGAGCTGCTGGAACGGCTGACGCTGCCGTGCGATGTGCGGGTGGTGGCCACAGACCCGGCGCTGGAACGGGACGTGTTGGGCTCCTTCTCCTCCCTGCGGTTGGAGGCTCGCATCTCCCAGCCTTTCCTGCTCAGCAGCTTCTGTGAGGAGCCGGATGAGGGCTTTGAGATCCCACCCCAGTGGTTGGACCTCACCCTCGTCCTCACCGGGGAGCCTGTCAGCACCCAGACCCCATCCACGCACCGCTCCCACGTGGAGGAGCTGACCGAGGCCTTCTACTACCAACTGCTGGCGCAGCTGCCGGGTGGTTCGGCCCCACCACCCCCACGGCCCCCCAAGCCGAAGGCGGCCGGTGGGAAGGCACAGCCACGCACGGGCCGTGCCCAGGGCCAGAAGAACCAGGCACACCCCAGAGGAAGCTGCCCTCCGGCCACCAAGCACCCCGCCAGCCCCCGGCCCCATCCAGCTCCTTCATTGCCCCCAAAGGCGAAAAGTCTCCCCATCCAGCAGAGCATCCCCAACAAGTACAGCCCGTGCCCCCACAGGCTGGCAGCCCCACAGCTCCACAACGCTCCTGGAGACCCAGGTGAGGGATGCAGACCCCAGTGGGGGGTGGGGGATGTTTGCTACGTGGGGCACTGATGTACCTGCAGCTGTTCCCACTTGGATGTGGGGCAGGGATGCACTGCTGGGGACTTGCACCCAGGCACCAGGATGACTGCCCCATTGCCTTGTCCCAGACATGGACCGCAGCATGAGGGGAAACAAGGCCTGGCCTCCTCCTGTGAGGAGATGAACATGGCAGACAAGCACTTCACCTTGGTCTGCCATCAAATGGGAAACGTTGCTGCCCCACAGATCACAGGGGACCCATGGCACTGGAAACTGGTGCCTGCTGGGGCAGAGCAGCTGCCACTCCACTGCAAGAAGCCCTCTTCCTTCCAGCCCTTTGGCCCCAGCTCACTGGGACTATTGCCATGTCCTGGTGTGAGCACTCCTGTGGGCACATCACCACAGCAGGGAGGAGGGGGGAGCAGGCTGGGGCACCCGCTTGTAGGATTTCTGCCATGGTCTAGCTCCAATTACACGCACTGTCTGTGCTATTCTCTTCCAGATGTAAAGAGAAGGAGTGATGAACACAATTATGAAACCATTGAAGGCGGCATTCAGAAGACGATTCGCAAAGTGCAGGCTATTCTTCCTTTTTAATCCTCTGGTTTCTGAAGCTGTCCAGACTCCAACTCTTCTTAAACCCTATATTAAATTAAAGCTATTAAACAAAGGCTGAATGCAACCTAGGGGATCCACAGCACAACCTCTGTCTGCCTCAATATGTGCCCACTTTCCTCAAATGCAAGCAGCTCACGTGCCTGAGGAACAGCCACACGTGCAGAATAAATCCTCCCTGCTCTGCTGTGGTGGGCTGTCATGCTGTGGATCGTGTCCTCAGCTGTTGCCTATGGGACTCTCCAGTTGCACCAGAGCAGCATACAGTGGGGCAACCATCCTGGGAGCTGAGTAACCACCAAGACATCATTGAGATGCCAGCCAAGGCTTGGGGATATTTCCCTCACCCCGCTCCTTCCTTCTACATTAACATCACCCACCTGCTCTTAGCATAGCTTGGCTGGATCCCATGGATGTGCTGTGCTCATCAGCATTTCAGACTGAAAAGTTCTAAGATAAATTCCTCTGTTGTGGTCACTTAGCTGGAATCCACCAGAGGCCACTGATGGCTTTCCCTACACGACCCACCCCTATCAGAGAAGGCACCACCAGTCTCCAGGAGCACCAACACAGGGCAATTTCCAGTCCCAGCTGCTTTAGACTAGAAGCAGGTAGAAATCAGAGCTGGAAAATAAACTTTAAATTTCATTTATTAGCAAACTGTTGTTTGGGTTTTTTTCCTCTCCAATGAGTAGCTTTGGGCTCAGATTTGTTGAGCCGTTCCTCACCTGGGAGTCTGGGGCAGACTGAGAAAGCTGCAGAGATGATCTCAAGCCCTCACTGGGACATGGGCTGGTTTCCTGCTCTTGCTGTTTCTGCTCTGGGATTTACACTCAGTGTCAGTGTTCTCTCACAGCATGGTCAGATGCTCTTGAATGCTTTAAAGAAACAGCATAAAGGTGGAGCAGTGAGCAGTCAAAGAATTAAACTCCTTCCCAAGCTGAAGACACTTTAACTCTCTTGTCAGATGTGCTTCTGGAGCCCTACAGATCCTCTCTATACTGCAAGCAATTCCACTCATTTGCATTTCCAAAAATCATCAGGGATTTGTTTCCTAACCTGCATGCCTTCTACAAGAAAAAACTGCAGTACTGTTGTCTTCTAGGTCTGCCAGACCCCACAGCATAGAAGCTCACCTGTTACACATCCATATACAATTTAGGCCAAGGACACCAAGGGCTACAGCCGTGCCACTGCCTGAACTTCAACAGGATACACAGAGCTCCTTAGAGCATTGTCAACAGCAACAGAGGCACTTGGTAGGGAAGCCAATCTCACACACTGTGGGAAGAGCTACTTTTCCAAAGCTGGTTACTTCACCTCTCTGAGATAAGAAAGATCTGCACTGAAGCCCAAGGCTTGCAGCTCCTGTGGAAAGCCAGACTCACCCAGCTGCTAAGCAGGGAGCACGAGCTTCCTCCAGCAGGTCCTGTGCTAGGGAGAAAACAGGAAGCAGCTCTCAAAGAACAGGTCAGCACCGTGCAGCAAACAAGGCTCCCATCCGACAGGTCAGCAAGTGCCTTTCAGTTATCAGCAGTCAGCTTGAACAGTCCCAGGTCCTGCCTTTTAGCGATGCTAAACACGCTCGCCACAGAAACCACACTGACTCTTGGGAGAACAGCCGTGTTCCTTACGGGGTCATTAAGTGACTCTGAATATTTATGAACTGCACAAACACTCCCACCAGCTGATGCAGGACGATTCCCAGAAGGCAGCTTTCAGTTCTGCATTTTCTACTGCAGGAAATTAAGAGAGAACAGGCACGATGCAGGAGCCGTCTTCAGCACGCTGCCTCCCTGAGCAGAGCAGTGCCACACAGAAAGGGGAGATGCAAACTCATTATCTCCTCATTGCTGCATCACCAATAGAATCACCAAGGTTGGAAAAGACCCACAAGATCACCCAGTCCAACCATAAAGCACTTGACTCAAGAGCACTCTGTTGACATTATCCACAATGCTCTTCCCTAACTTTGCCTCTTCCTGTTGGCAGCAGTGATCCTGGCTCCAGGTGGATCACTGATACAACCTGCAGCTTCCTTCAGTAGAATTATTCATGTTTTCACGTCCGGATGTTTGTTCCTATCAGTTTGACCCCTTAAAGCAGTTCACTCTGATGGAAATATCCAAATAATTTGGTCAGGATGGTATCCCTGATAAAGCAGATCTTATTCGATTGCAATGGCGGGCGTCCCACCAGCAGGAGAGCGCGCTATGGCATGGATGTGACAGCTTTTGTGCCTTGTTTCTCCCCCCTGCCCCCCCCTTTGCCTCCCCTGTTTCCCCACTGGCCGGGTACTCCAGGTTCACAATCTTATCAAACGGTTTACATCTGTTAATTACTTGTTAATTGGTGTGTTACCTGGTGTCAGTCAGCAGCAGCCCTGCTGTCTCCAGGATGTCTCAGTTCCCTTCTCATTTGTATGGATACGGTGATTTTCTTCAGAATCTCTGTTAGACAAAGACGGAGGGGGGGGGGTGCCAGACCTTCCTCAATACGTTCCTCAGGCACTCCCTGCAGTGTCACGAGTTGTCCTCTTAATTTGTGCAGGATATTCTTGCAATGTGTGTGACATAGATTTTCTTTTCATACTGGCTATACATAAGCTGTTACTAGCTTATCTATGTATGCAGTTAATTGTTTAACTTCTCCTCCTTTAATTCTCTGTTACTCAGGTCCTGTCTATCCAGCACCAAAAGCCAGTAGCCTTCCAACATCAAGAGGTTTCTGATTTGCAAAGATATCTACTGCATCTAAATTGCCTTGAACTGAAGGCCCAGAAGTTCTTCAGATGTCTGGACAGACAGGAGCTTCAGTCTTTGTGCTTATAACTTACTCCATCTACCTAATCTCTATGGATATATCTATATATATACATATATGTATGTATATATTGTTTTACTTATATACTGAGTATGCATTGTTGGGGAAGGTTTATCACGAGGATGAGCAATGAAAACTACCAGAGAACCCTGATAAAGTAGAAAGACCCCTGAAAGGAACTATTAATTGTAATAAAGGACCCAAATGGTAGCAGAGGGCATGAAATTAACAAAATTCTTGTCTTGTTCTGATGCAGAAACAACATTCAATTCCCACAACTTCAAAAGCTTAAGAAAATAATAAGTACAGATAACTAAATCCTGGGAAAGCATGGGCTGCTTCTACCCACACACCTGAGTTGTAGTGACAAATGTTTTTCTTCTTTAGGGAAAACCCAGAGCCACAGGAGCTTAAGACCACCCTAGTTTAAGTTTTATTGAATATAATATTCAAAAGCTGTAGTAACAAGACCACTTCATAGTACAAATATAGATTTAAGTGCACAAACTAATTACAAATCTAGTCATGATTACTGTACATTAGTAAAACATTCCTCTTGGCTACCCCTCTTGTGAATGAAATGGAATGAAAGCGTTAGAAGAAACAACAAAAGAATCCGCACACAAGATGAGAAAGGGGTTCTTTCTAACACAGCTGTTCTAACAGACAAAAACAAACTGCAGGACCTGAAGCTTTGAGAAGTTTGGTTTTCCAATATCTGTTTGCACTTCCATCACATGGTCACAGCATATTAACCAAGCCCAGTTAGCAGAATCCTCCCAAACGTTCTGCTCGTCCTTGAATTCCAAGGTGCAGGGACTCACACAAGAACTGGGACTTGCACAGGTTAGAAAGCAAAAATCACCTTCCAAGTTGCAAAGCTCAGCAGGTTAAACTTGAGACACCGACAAGCACTTGGTTAGAAGCAAATCCAGGTGGAAAGAACTTCAATCAGCATCCGTAGACTTATAGTGATCATCATCCACAGTAGAGTAGATGTGCCCCTCACTGCTAAGGAATTCAACTGCTTGCCTTTGAAGAAGAAAAGGCAATTAGTACCTAGCTCACATCAGTGCCCTTCTCTCAACCATTTCCCACCTGCAGCCTGATGTCCCCACTGTTCCTTTCTGGTATCTGCCAAAAGATGCACCCAGAGACTGCATCTCATCAGCACTTACACAGTGCTGCTCCACTACCCAACACACACATAAAAGTTTTTCCAAGGCTTTATCATTTCAATGGGCAATGGCTCACTCTAAGCTGAGTGGCTCACTCTTCTTCACTGAAGAATTCAAAAACTCAGGTTGACCACCACATCCTGTGGGGCACATCAAATCACAGAACACTGTTAAAACAAGTAAGGATCTGGCCTTGCCCACTTCTTTCCTCTTTGCCTACTTTCAGCAGATTCCAAAAAGGACTGTGGGAGTTTCTACACACTTACTTGATTGTTGGTATGCTGACATTGTGGAGCTGAAGTTTCAGCTCTTGAAGACTCATACCTTCTGGAGAATGGCAGTTTTTAATCAGGTTCAGCACCTGGAAGAACACGAACCACCATCAGCACACAGCTAAGCTCTATCAACACTGAACAGCAAGGCCAAAAAAGAATTACCAGCCTTCCAAGAATAACTGAGCTTTTATTCCTTGGTCCTACATCACACTGCAGCAGCACCCACTGCGACAGCTGTGCTCCTGGAGAAGATGCTGGCACCCACCTGACTCTGATGTGCTGTGAGCCCATTCACAGGCAGGCTGCCTCCACCGTAGCCCCCCACGTCACTCATTCCAGCAGAGGTAAACGACTGAGGTGCTCTTGATGCTAACTGCAATTGAAAGAGTAAAAGAGCTGAGGCTGCACAGGCTGCTACAAACCCAAGGCGTGAAAGACCCGGCCTTCTTTCAGAGGCACAGTAATTAAAGACAGGTTTCCAATAGAAATCAAGTAAAACTGGCTGCAACAGAATGTCTCTCGAAGGAATTCAGGACTCTCATCACACCCCCACTGCAGCCCTTCAAGCTTCAGGCTTTCCAGACCCACAACTCACATATGATTTCCCACTGAACCCACAGGTCTTTCTCTTTGGGAGACAACCAGTAATTCCCAGTAACAGCTGTGATGGAACCACGACCTTCAACTACATACCATCAGATTTTTTCTGAGGATCATATGTGCATTAACAGTCTCCAGTATGTGCGTGGTGAACTCGTTCATGTTTTCCAGAGGCATGATCTTAAATGCCACCAAGCTTTTCTTATTCTTCCAGAGAAAAGGAAAAAATACAATTAACAGGGTAGCAACAGGAACATGCCTGACATACAGCTTAAACACTCCAGCCAGAAACAGGAGCAGCGGGGGGGGAGTTTGCCTGCCTTTAATTAGCAAAGTTTTTGAACTTAAAAAACTTTCTATGGAACCATGCAGCACAGTGCCCTGTCTGGGAAAGTTCTCTTTCTATCCAGTTGGTAACTGCACTTTGCTTTAACACATGCAGCATTATCTGAAGGATGACCGGGCAGCCTGGTCTAGTATTAAATGGGGAGGTGGTGGCCCTGCCTGGCAGGGGAAATTCATGATCCTCAAGGTCCCTTCCAACCCGGGCCATTCTGTGGTTCTGTATGACTCCGTGATCTATGACTGCTATCAGGCAACTCTCACACAATACGCTCTGGGCTTTTCTTACAGCACTTTGCCAGATCACCAACCCTTCATGCCACTGCTCCAGCCTCACTTCCTGAGGAGTCACACAGGATCTTACCTGGAAAGACCGAAGATGACCAGCGACTTTCACGTAAGTTCCTGGGGGTACCACGATATTCTCACTGCCTGCCTCCTTACAGAGAAGGAAAGGAGAAAGCAAGGTTTTGCTGATTCATCTTTCCATTTCTCAATTATCATACTAGGTAACTTAGAAAGGACTCTCATCTCAAGCAAACACAAACGGCACGCATGCAGCCAATCAGTAAGAGCAGTTAGGTAAATGCAGCTACAGATGGAAAATGTTTATTTGAATGCACTGTATGCCTCACAGCAGTCAATGCCAGTTGTATGCTCTGCTGTTGCTCTGTCCACTCCTGAAAGATTCTCACAGAACAACAAGAGGAAAGAACCCAAAGCAGTTAAAAAACAAACCACACCCTCATCAGGTATCCAAACACTGAACACAGCTAGGGGGGTGCAAGCAGCCACAGAATCTCATGGCAAGCCTGTAGATAAGCCAACTGAGGATCTCTTTAATTACTCCCAGAGTTGTTCAGCTGAACCCAGCTGTTCACCTCCACACACATTTACCAGCAACACGGGCTGTGTGTAAGAAGCAGCTCTATCCACAGGAGAGCATAGTGGAGACCAGCAGCACTACAGGAACCACGCACCAGGAAACAAGGCACCGTGTGCTGGTATGTGTCTTCACCACCGAGCCACACACAAACATCTTCCACCCTCTGGTGTTCCATTTCTCACGCAACGGAACAGAGTGCACACCTCTAAGTAACAACTGAGATTTGGCAGCTAAACTGTAAGAAAGTATTTGAGTGATTTGATGTACAAACTACAGAGCAGAAGATCACACAACCACAGAACCACTGAGCTTTGCTACTGCAGTACCCAGCCTGGCTCTCACAGGCACATCATTGCCCCAGCTCTTAGACTGACTGTTTTATGCCCGACAGCGCCTCTCCCCATAGCAGCACCTCAGAATGGTTTCATTGCTTACATCAGTGTCAACCCACTGCCGCACGTCCATGGGCGCTGCTGTCATGTCGTCCACCTTGTACAGGATGTTGGTGGGCGCCTTCTCTGCGTGCCGTACGATGCCCACCACGGTGACCTGCAGCAGGGAGAGCCGTCAGGGGGCGAGGAGAGGCACCTGCAGCCCCTCAGAGCTGCCCCGACGGGGGACGCGGGGTGCCCACCTGCGAGATCTCCACGTCTTGGATGCGGAAAGCCTCATCCACCTGCTCGGCCGCCAGCAGCTGTGACACGGTGCAGGGCACGATGCTCTGCGAGCGGCTGCGCTGCAGGGGGGGTGGGGTGAAGGGGGACGCGCCGCGGTCAGCGACAGGCTCGGCTCGGCTCAGCTCAGCTCAGCTCAGCTCAGCCCAGCCCAGCCCAGCCCAGAGCAGCGCCGCAGCCGCAGCCGCCCGCTCCCCCGACCCCGTCTGGCCCTACCTGCTTCTTCTCCGCCTGCGCGCCCGTGGGGGAGCTGAAGCCTCCCGGGGACTGCGTGTAGCCGCCCGCGGGGCCGTAGCCGCCGTCGAAGTTACCTGGGAAGGGAAAGGAAGAGCCGTGAGGCAGGAAGACACACCCAACACGCCCGCCTCCCCATGCCGCCCGCTCCGGCCCGCACCTTGCCCGCCCCACATGGCGGCAGAGCCCAGCTGCGGCAGTACTCGTTCCTCGAGCACTGCGTCCCGCGCCCCAGCAGCGGGAGCCAATCACAGCCCTCCTTCTTCCAACCGCTTCCGGCGGCGAGAGCCTATCACAACCCTCCTTCTTCCCACCGCTTCCGGCGGTGAGAGCCAATCACAGCCCTCCTTTTTCCCACAGCTTCCGGCGGCGGGGACGCCGACGCCTCCACACTGGGTGCTGGCGCTGCCCGGCCGCGCTGACGCGATGGGGCGGGGCGGGCAGGTAAAGGTGCCGGGATGCAGGAGGCCGCCATGCGGGCGGCCGCGCTGCTTCTGCTGCTGTGCCCGCCGGCCCTGGCGGGGCGCTTCTGGCACATCACGGACCTGCACTGGGACCCCGGCTACGAGGCGGCGGTGGCGGCCGGGCAGCGCTGTCCGTCGGGCGGCTCTGAGGCCACGCCGGGCGCGGGGCCGTGGGGCAGCTACCTGTGCGACGCGCCGTGGAGTCTGCTGAGCTCCGCTGTGCTCGCCATGCGCCGCCTGCTGCCGAATCCCGACTTCGTGCTCTGGACCGGGTGAGCGCCTCGCGGCTCTTCTCTCTGTTTCATTCGTTTTCCCAATGCTAAGTCGCTCCAAAAGTAATGCCTCCTATTTATTTCCGTGCAATCGGCTGCAGCTACGAGGAGCGCGGCAGCACTGCATTAAATGAGCAAATTCTCAGCTATAAAGCGCAATTTTTCAGCGTGTTTCCACCAGCGATGAACAAGAGATGCATGCCGTGCTCATAAACGTCTGCATTAGTGGAGGTGACTCACTGTGGCTGCTGCTGAAACGCGGAGGAGAAGGGCCTGGGGTGTTGGTGACACTTGGCTGGATGTGAGCCAGCAGGGTGCCCAGGCGGCCAAGGAGCCCCACAGCATCGTGGCTGTGTCAGCAGCAGTGCGGCCAGCAGGAGCAGGAGGTGACCATCCCTCTGTGCTGGCACTGCTGGGGCTGCACCTCAGTGCTGTGCTCGGCGCTGGGCCCCTTGCTGCAGTAAAGCCATTGAGGCCCTGGAGTGTGCAGAGAAGGGAACTGAGCTGGGAGGGGGGTCTGGAGCACGGGTCTTTGGAAAAGCTTGTCTGGAAGAGTGGTGATGCAGTGGCACAGGGGGGTGGAGGTGTCACTGTCCCTGGAGGTACTCCAGGCTGAACACATAGAAGTGTCCATACACCAGGCTTTGGGGCAGATCTCAGTGATCGCTGCCTTACTGGAGGCATTAATTTGGTTCCTTTTCAAGGGAATAACTATCCTGCTGTTCTCTTGGGTAAAAATGGCTTTTGCTTCCCTGCTGTTATCCAGTTTTGACCCAAGGTTGCAATATGCTCTCCTTCATCTTTCATGATGCCCACTCAGCTGTAGCATCTATTAAACGTGCTGAAATGGGATAAGCCTGTTTCTTGTGCTCATGTATAGCTTTGTCAAAGTAGAATCAAATGGAGCAGCTTTTCACTTGGAGCAGTTTCCTGATGCTCCTGCAGTGCCTCAGCCAGCAGTGAGCACAGTGCCAATTCCTGCCCCCAAAGCCTTTGACTTTATCTTCTATGAGGGAAAAAGAAAACAGAGGGCTCAGACACGCGTTCTGTGCCTTGCTTTGAGCCTGTGCCCTGCTAGCCACAGGCAACATCTGTGCTGTTTTTGCTGTTCCAGGGATGATACTCCTCATGTCCCCGATGAGCAGCTTGGAGAAGAAAAGGTTCTGCACATCATTGAAAACCTGACCTCTCTGATAAAACAGGTATTTCCAGGTAGGACGTGAGGGAATGAGAAGGGGAGAGAAGCACAGAGTTTCATGGGAAGATTTTATCTGCATGGAGCAATGACAGAATTGGGAAGGGGAAAGGCCCAGAAAGGCTGTGGACAGTCTGACTGAGTCGTCCTCTTCTTAGCTGCTGCATGGTGTGAGGTGTCTGCATTGAGGTGTCTGACCTGCTGTTGTTATTTCTGGTTAATGCACTCAGAAGAGGGGAAGATAAATGTTTCTCTGATTACTCATTGAGGCAGAAAAGGCTGCAAAAATTCTTTCTATTTAATCTAACTCAGCAGTGAGGGAAGGAGCGTTACAGACAGCGAGAGCTCGTTGGTTGGTCTGGAAAGCTGTGGCTCTGGGGTGTCTTGCCCTGAGGAGCCCCATGGCATCCATAGTGAGGGGTCCCTGCAGTGCTGTATCTGCAGTCAATGTGGCTGTTGTGTGGGTGATGCACCTTTACAAAGCTGTTGAGCCACGCTGTTCCTTCTGAGTCATCAGAGAGCTTTAATGATGAGGAACTCTGAAACAAGTACAGACTTCTCCCTTCTGCCTTTTTCTGTTCTTAGATACTAAAGTCTATGCAGCAATGGGTAATCATGACTTCCACCCCAAGAATCAGTTTCCAGGGAAGGAGAACAGGATCTACAACCAAACAGCAGAGCTGTGGCGTTCCTGGTTGAATGAAGCTTCTATTCCTCTGTTCAGAGCAGGTATGGCACTGCTGGAGCATGGTAGCAGCACTCTGGAGAGCTGGGGGTGGTTAGGAGAGTACCACAAATAGTTTTCCATGCTTTTATGCTCAGAGCAGCAGTATTTATATCCAATTTAATGCTAGTTTACTGTGTTTTCCTGTATGTGAGAAAAGAAATTTCTTTATGCTTTAGTCTCTGCTGCTTTCTTCAAGTTACTATAAGTGTATGGCAGAGAATGCAGGGTGGTAAGCTTCAGTGG
The DNA here is from genome assembly GCA_016647715.1 of Pavo muticus. Classification (NCBI taxonomy): domain Eukaryota; kingdom Metazoa; phylum Chordata; class Aves; order Galliformes; family Phasianidae; genus Pavo; species Pavo muticus. The sequence continues at coordinate 249,558 of JACDJE010000334.1, forward strand.
GGAAAAAAATACAGTCTTTTAAGAAGGCTGGCAGGCTGCAGTTGTAGGCCCAGCACTGTGGCTCTCTACAGCTGCCCAGCTCCTGGTCCTGCACGCTGTCCCTGTCAGCATTCCCTTCACCCTGGGATGCCTAAGAAGGACAGGAGGTACACAGTGAAGGGTCACAGCAAATCCCAACCTAGTCTGTTCGGAGCAGTGCTGTCACCTTGTGCAGTGACTCTGCTGTGGCAGTTGCCAAGGAGAGAGCTGGGAACGCAGGGAGCTGGCTTCCAGCACTCAGCTGCACCACACCTCCAGCTCTTTCCCTGCTGCTTGCCTTTTGCAGGAGCTTTCTACAGTGAGAAGCTGCCCAGCCCAGATACCAGGGGACGAATGGTTGTTCTCAATACCAATCTGTACTATGACCAGAACAACCAGACAGCTGGTGAGGAAGATCCCGGAGGGCAGTTCCAGTGGCTGGAGGAAACACTGACCAATGCCTCTAAAGCAGAAGAAATGGTATTAAAATAAGATTTAAAAACAACTTTGCAGAGGGTTTGCTCCCAGTTTGGAAGCTCTTCTTGCTCCTCATCTCCCCTCTGTGCTGTCGCTGCCAGCCACTGCTCTATGGAAAGCACAGGCAGTGCATTCAGTGCAGCTCCTCGTTCTTGCAGGTCTACATTGTGGGCCACATCCCTCCTGGCTTCTTTGAGAAGAAACGAGGCAAGCCGTGGTTCCGGAGGGACTTCAATGAGCGATACTTGAGAATTGTGCAGAAGCACCACGGGGTGATTGCTGCCCAGTTCTTTGGGCACCACCACACCGACAGCTTTCGCATGTTTTACAGCAGTTCAGGTAGCAGTTCTGGCTGCCCTCATGTCTGCATGGCATCTCTGCCAGCCCCAGAACATCACCGTCAATGAGAATTTTCAGTGACTGCAGCTGAGGAAGCCAGAAGAGGCTTATTCTTATCTTACCTCCTAAAACAGCTTGTAAAATACTTTGGTCAACAAAACACAGCGTGGCAGTGATCCCTGACCCCAGCCTGTAGCTGCTGCCCTCCTCCCAGTTTCCCATCACATTTCATTGCTTCCAGCAATGCTGCTGGTCCTGCTCTGTGCTAGGGGGCTTTGGACACGAGCTGAGACAGAAGGGAATGATGACAGATCTTTGCATTGGGTTGTGTGTAGTGCTCTGGGTGTCCTTTGAGCGTGGCTCTCTTGCACACACGCTCACCACAAGAGCCTTCTACAGCTTTAGAAGATCTGTTCTTAGCTGCAGCAGTTCAATCCTTTGTGCTGGTCAGTGTGGTAAATTTCATGCATGTACTGTTGAATTAGAGCTGGCTGTTTGCAGTGATCTGTTTATGAGCTGCTCACTGAAGCTGAAGGCTGTCAGTCACGGTTGGTTTTGCCTTTCTGTTAAGGTTCCCCAATCAATGTCATGTTCTTGGCCCCTGGAGTGACCCCCTGGAAAACAACATTACCTGGAGTGAACAACGGGGCCAACAACCCTGGGATCCGAGTGGTTGATTACGATGCAGACACCCTTCAGGTGCAGGTAGAGGATCCCCTCGTGCTTTGCACTGCAGTTCTAGAAGAGTATTTTATTCCCCCATGTGGTTTACAGAACTATGGGACCCCAGAGGATTTGCAGGGAGTGACTGACCTCTGACAGTCCCATAATCAGCACAGGGATGTAGCAACAGTGAGTGAAGGCAAGCTGACCGTATGCAGCAGGTCCAGGCCTCCTGCTGGGATGAGTTCCAGTGCAGGGCAGGCTTTGTTTGGCTCTTCGTGCCTCCTTTGGCACTTCAGCATGCAGGCAGTGTGGGTTGCAGGGCTTCCTTTGGGGGCTGATGAACTTGTTGAACCCTGTCTAAAAAATCTGAACTCTCTAGAAATTGATTTGGGTTCCCTTTAATTGCTGAATGATTTAATTAGATGCTGCTGCTTTGTGGAGGCTCTCATCTAAATCATCTGTCCACGGCTTTATGTCTTGACAGAAGGCTCCTGGGAGGCAGTTTGCTCCTCCCCGGGCAGGGAGATGCATTATCTGGTGCAACTCCATGCCCGTATCCTGAACAGACGTCCCACTCCAGGGCCGATCCTTTCCTGGTTTGACTTTGGTTCCATTTCTCTCGCCCTGCAGGATGTGGTGACTTACTACCTGAACTTAACTCACGCCAATCTGATGGCACCAGCATGGGAGGAGGAGTACCGGCTGACCAGCGCCTTTCAGGTGCCCGATGGCTCCACGCCTTCCATGCAGACAGTGTTGGAAAGGATATCCAAGGACACAAAGTACCTGCAGCAATACTATGAGTTTAACTCTGTCAGATACGACCTCGCCCTGTGTGGGGAGAGCTGCCGTGCCGACCACGTTTGTGCCATCAGGGAGATTGATTTTACCAGATATGAGGAGTGCCTCAAAGCCAACAGCTCTGCTTCTGCCATCGTCAGCGTTTGCCTTTTATTACTCTCCTTGCTCTTAGGGATCTTTGATACCCAGCAAACGCTGTAATGACTGAGAGCACGAGGGAAGAGAGGACGGCTTCACAGTGCACCTGAATTGGCAGTCGTAAATGCTTTTGGAACTGGGAGCTTATTTGAAAACCAAGCAGTAATCAGTGCTTTGTAGTAAAAGCTCTGCGATGTTGATTTGAGCACTTCTTGATGTCAGAGATGGTCACAAAGCCTTTCTGTGCCAGACTGACCCACGTCGGGGACTTTGTCTTCATTCTGCTGCAACTTCTGAGGCAGCTGCACAAATGCAGTGAAGTTCTAACTGAGTTCTAACTTACCCATGCTTAATGTGTGAGAGCTGTGAGCTGCCACGTGTTCCTGAGGCATCAGCACATGCTTCTCTTCTGAAAAGACAACACAGCAGCTGACCTGCAGGGCCCCGTTTTGGTGGCCTTGTACAGCCACGGATGAGGGTGCTGGGGCCACGCCTGGAAATCGGCCACTCCGATGGGGAATGATTTAAAAAATCATGGGGAAAAAAAAAAAAGCGCTCGGAAGCACCGCCGGAGCTGCCAAGGATGAGCTTTTTTCTTTCAATGGGGAACCCGAAGCCGGGGCGGGGAGCGGAGCTGCGGGGCGGTGCTCGGGGCCGGGCGGGGCGNGTCCCGCGGGGCGCACCCCGGACCCCGCCGCCCTCTACAAACAGCCCCGCTGCCCCGGGCCGCCCCCCGGCGCCGCTCGAGTTATTCAAAGGCAGCCGCAGCCCCGAAGCGGAGGGGGCCGGCGGGGGGCGCGGCGGCGGCGGTGTGGGATATGGGAGCGGACGTGTCCGTGGCGGTGGGCTACGCGCGGGCGGGGCAGCCGGGCTGCGCGGCGCTGGGGCTGGGGCTGTGGGCCGCGAGCTGCGCCGCCCGGCAGGCCTGCAGCTGGTTGTGGTTTCGCTCCGATCCGACAGCGCTGCGGCCCGAGTTGTCCCGCCGCCTTCTCGCCGCGCTGCACCTCCTGCAGCTCGGCTTCTTCTACAGGTACGGCCCTCCCGAACCGCGGCGTCCCCCCACGGGCTGCGGCCCCGGCCCCGCTCTTCCGGCGCATCCCCAGCCCGGGGCGCGGCGGAGCGGAGCGCGGCGCCGGGTGGCGGCGGAGCGGCCGTCCCGGAGCGCTGTGTCCGCCGCTGCCGCCCCGCTGACCGCGCCGTGCTCCGGGTAGGTGCCTCCGAGCGCTGCGGTTGGGCTGGAGGCTGTGCCGGACGGAGGCGACGGAGGAGGAGAGGAACTACATGGCGTTCCTGACCCACGACATCAGCATGCTGCGCCTCTTCGAGACCTTCCTGGAGAACGCCCCGCAGCTCGCGCTGCTCCTCTACAGCGTCCTGCGCACCAACAAGGCTGAGCCTTCCCAGGGTGCGGGGCCGGGGGTGGGTGCTCGGGCTGGGGGGTCGGGGCTGTGCTGCTGTGCTGTGCTGCTGTGCTGGAGGTGCACTCCCACAGCCCTTCCCTTCGCGTTGTGCACGGGAGAGACCCGGCCCCATGGACCCCTATGGGCTACACTGGGTCTGGAGGGAAGTGAAGCAGGGGAGGGAACCTTGGGCAAAGTAGGGGCTCCCCTGGGAATGGCACCAGCTCCTGCTCGGGGAGGGCAGGAACAGGGAAGTGAGAGGAGGAGAAATGGAGGTGGTTACGCTCTGAACTTCCAAAGCCGCTGCTTTGCTGGTGGGGGGCTCCTTTCAGAGGTGCTGGGGGGGGTGTTTGGAGCAGGACCAGCCCCAGCTTGGTCTGCCTTCTCCATGGCTGCTGCTCTGTTTGCAGGAATGGGGATCTGCACGGCATTCCTGTGTGTGACCTGGTCCCTGCTGGACTACCACCAGTCCCTGCGCTCCTTCCTGCAGGACAAGTACGAGATGGGCTGGGGCTCCTCCGTCGTCTACTTCCTATGGAACCTCTTCCTCCTCTGCCCCCGCATCCTGGCGCTCGCCCTCTTTGCCCTGCTGTGGCCCTACGGTGTGGCCGTGCACTTCCCACTGGTGTGGGTGGCGATGTTCATCTGGGTCAGCCTGCAGGGCACCGACTTCATGGAGTCGCCGGGCCCCGAGCGGCTCTACCGCGCCATGGTGGCCGTCATCCTCTACTTCAGCTGGTTCAACGTGGCCCCGGGGAGGACGCTGCACCGCAGCATCATCTATCACGGCTTCATCCTGGTGGACAGCACACTGCTGACCCTGGCCTGGCTCTGGGGCTGTCCCCCTGAGGAGCAGCACCCATACCTCATCCCGGTGCTGTGCGCTGCGCTGTCCTGCTACCTCCTGGGGCTGCTGCTGCGCATCACTTACTACAGGTGGCTGCACCCCAACGTGCGAGCACAGCCACAGAGCGGAGGCGATGAGGTGGACACTGATGGAAGGGCTGATGGGGTGGTGGAGTTCCGCAGCATTTCAGAGCCCTGTGAGCTCCGCAGTGTCGCACGGCCAGACCTGGTGAACTCCCGGCTGCGGTGCCTCGCGCGGAGCCACTTCCCGCTGTACGCGCTGGAGGAGCCGCGCCTGCTGAATGGGGCAGCTGCTGTCTGAGGCTGCGTCCTGTACTCTCGGGATGGAATTGTGCCTTATCCAAGTGGTCCGAGTTATTGGGGAGGTTCTGTTTGGTTCTTCCTGTGTGCGCCCCAGGCTGCAGTTTTGGCGGTTCATTGCCACAGCAGGGATGCAGGCAGGAAGGCTCGGGGCTCGGTGCCAGGCCTGCACGGTGTGAGTGCACTGCTGATTCTTGTTATTTATTGTTCACTTTTTCCAAAAGAAAACCAAAAAAAAGCACCTGGTTGTCCGTGCTTCTGCTGCTGCCCCCTGCCAAGGTCATTCCTCGTGGCAGCAGAGGGCTCGCTCCCTGCTTGGCAGTGGCTGTCGGATGTCTGTTTGCAGTCAGACTTTTCTGCCTCTGCTGTTTTACTGTTAAGGCTGAAGGCTGCACAGTGCTGAGATGTGGCCCAGCACCCCAAGAGGGGCGGGGGGGGG